>VSMD01031756.1:0-144991 GCA_008750895.1 Mirza zaza | reverse complement strand
ACAACGGTGATATAGCACATCTTATATTTTCCTGGTTAGAGCTGGAACCCATACTACTAAGTGAAGTATCCCAAGAATGGAAAAACAAGAACCACATATACTCACCAGCAAACTGGTATTAACTGAGCAGCACCTAAGTGGACACATAGGTACTACAGTAATAGGGTATTGGGCAGGGGGGCGGGGGGTGGGTATATACACACATAATGAGTGAGATGTGCACCGTCTGGGGGATGGTCATGCTGGAGACTCAGACTTGTGGGGGGAGGGGGGAAAGGGCATTTATTGAAACCTTAAAATCTGTACCCCCATAATATGCTGAAATAAAAAAATAGTTTTTTGTTGGATAAAAAACTATATGTTATAACCTTGTCTGACAATGACTAGAGAGTAACTGCCCAAAGACCTGTGTGTGACTGTTCGATATAATTGAACTGAGCAACCAAAGTGTGTTCCATGTAGAAACATGTTTGCTGCCTTTTTAAGTCATCAAAGAAATGTTCCAAGTGTATCTTGTAATAGATTCCTGGTTATACAACATAACACACACACACACACACACACACACACACACACACACTACTCTGCAAACACTGAAAACATCTGTACCTAATAGTTACCTTTCTATTGTGGATTATGAAAACTTTCCCCTATGCTTCTGTATCTTCTTAAAATATATATGTGTCTTTGTGTGTGTGTATATATGTGTGAGTGCACGTGTAATTCAATATGTAAACCAACTGAAAAATGATATCTTTTTTTTTTACAGCAGAAAGCACATTACAAAATAATACTTATTCAGCGGTATGCTCATACTGGCTTGCAAGAGCTGATTGCGTGCTCTTTCCAGCTCTTTGTTCAGTCACGTCAAATGTGTAGTTTGGAGTCAGACACGGTGGGAATATTTATACCATGGAAATCAGCAAACACTGGAAATCAGGGCTATTGTCCCTGGAGAGTCTATTGCAAAATATTTACCTGCAAAAAACTGGCTATAATACTAGTTAAGGATAACAATAATGGCATATATTTTGAGAAAATTAAGAGTCTTTGAGAGTAGTCCATAGTTAGTGTGGATCAATAATGGTAATACAGCTAACCAATATATTCAAATTCATATAGATATTTAGATTAGATTCAAACAGTGAAGAGATTCCCTATTAGAGATAGACAGAATTCCTCAGAATTCAGAAGCTGAATCATTCAAAGATGTGAATAAAGGGAACTGGTAAATTTGAAATCCAACATTTGCAGGTGTTAATTTTAAAAAAGGAGCAATGCTAGTAATTTTGGGAGGAGAAATCTATTACAGAGTCATCGCTGGGGTAAATGTACATGTATACTTGTAGAAATATGAGGGAATAAATAGTATCTGAGGGCTTTTCAGGAAGACTCAGGAGCTTGGGAATTATGTAAGGAAAAGTGTAAAAATAATCATGGTACTAAGTCTGGATTGGTAAAGAGCCTTCCACATAGAATTGAAAACATAATGAAGCAATCTCAGAAATAGTCTTATGGTCACAATTTTTAGAAAACTTCTGAATTAGAACTGAAAGTTTATCAAAGCATGATACCACAACAACCTAAATTGAACTGCCAAGGTCAGGATCCGGAGACCCAATAAAATATGATTAGAAAAGAAATACAGAGCTCAGCTTGGATCTGTGGGACATGGGTGAACTGATTCCGGTATCACTTTTTATCTGAAGTGTTCCTTCATCCTTCAACTCCAGTGATCTCTTTTCACCTCAACTCTGCTGTGCTCATTGCCTATTTTGCCCACAAGATATTGAGGTTTTACTGCTTCTAGTGGGCATTATCTTTGGAATGTAGCATCTTCAGCCATTCTCCGTGCTACTTTTGTGTCTTTGGAGTCAGACAGGGTGGGGGTATTTACACCATGGAAATTGGCAAACACTAGAAATCAGGGCTATTTTCTCTTGAGGGTCTATTGTAAAATATTAGACTTAAAGATGTGTCTCATGTTTGAAAACAGCCATTCTCTGCATCTAAATCACATTTCATCATTCTCACCTCCAGTGCTAATAAACACCAGGCACATCCTACCAACTCCTTTTATATATTTTGGTCCTACTGCTAAACTCTCATCTGCATAGCTGTAAATTTTCATGCCTGGCTATAAGCAGGCATTCTCTCATGGAATGCTATAGCAACCACAATGTATCTCTCTTGGAGCTAAGGAAAGTTAATTTTCTTTTCATTTTTTTTTTCTTTTTTTCTCTCTTATTCTATCTGTTTCAACCAAATACCAGATTTTAGCAATGCAAGTGGCCCATCTTTGTTTACTACTGTGTGTTTTATATTTGTTTCTGGTCATACTGTTTGTTCCCCATTGAGTATTCCTGGATTCTAAGCTTTGTGGGGATTCTTGGAAGGCCCTTCTTTTCTCTTATTGGATCCTGTGGTGAATCCTCCAAGGAAGACTGACTTTTAGAGATATCCAATTGTTATGAACTTGTTTAGTTCACACTGATTCTTAAATGTCCCCTGCTTGTGAAACCTCAGATTTAATATATAAGCACATAATATGAAGCTAAGAATAAGAAGGAAAAATAGACCATTTTCCATTTCATCATTATTATTATTGCTCATTTTTGTTATGGTTTCTGCTAAAAAAAAGTTAGCAGGAAGCTAAAGAGAGAAACTTGTGACTTCTTAATTTTTAGATATTAGGTTGGATGACAAAGTGAAATGTAGACTGAAATAGAGTCTAGTTTCCACTATAGGTAGTTGTCACTACCTAGCTGAATGACCTTGATCAAGCTACCTCATCTTTTCAAGTGTCTGTTTCTTCATCTATAAAATAAACAGCTCTAATATTCAATGAAGACATAGCACAGAAACCAGAAAACCCTGGAGAGGGAGAAAACTGCTTTAGTCCAGTGAATACTTGTATAGGACTGAAGGAAGGATCAATAGATATTAAAATGTCAAGAGATAATGCCTTTATTTTCTCCTCAAGAAAAGGTGTATTATCCATAGTGTATCCATATATAATGTTACTGCAACAAGGCAAGATAAGAGAAAACAGCAGGGAAGATAAAAACAAATCTTACCATTTGTCAGACACTGAGCTAAGCACTTTGCACACATCATCGTGTTACAACACAATAGCTCCATGAGGTAAGCGTTACTATCTCCACCTTACACATGAGCCTTAAAGATTTTAACTAATGTGCCTAATGTCAGGTCACTAGTAAATTATGTATATTGCATTCCAATACAAATCATTCTGAAGTAAATAACACTGACTGCCAACTCGAGAGGGAAAGGGACTGGTGCCACTCTATATTTTTTGTAAAGTGGCTAGATTTAATACTTGGATGCACTCTAGAGAACTACACAGTCCAACTGTCTTAAGGAACATTTTAGGAGGTTTTACTCTGGGGCATTTGAGGAAATCTGGAACCCACATGTTTCTTTCAATAATGTAGCTCTCCAAGTAAGAAAAATCTTGCTCATATCAGACTTCTGCTGCTTTATCCCTGTGAAGGAGATAGCACCTCTGCCATGTTCATCAGCAATATCTCCAAAGACATGACCCTTGTCCTTGGAGATAACTTGTCATCTCAACTTGTCATTTCTTCAGCTTGTCAAGAAAACTTGTCATCCAGTTTTCTGAGGAAATGAAGAGTGGGTTAAGTTGACTGGTTGAATGATCCTGTGCCCAGAAAAAAAAAAAAAGCAATTTTACTCCCAAGTAGTGTTGTACACACAGCTTATTGTCTGCAAAGACATTCATCTGTAAAGTAAATGTAAATGTGTTTTGCTTCTTGTTTATTCTTTGGTTTATTGTTCCTTTTCATGCACGCATTAAAAAGACAATAATCCTGGGATTAATGTGCTTACTCTGGACCCAGAAAGAAGATACTTAGTGCATACTTAGGTAATGTTTATGTTCTACCAGGAGCGCATATTCACTTTGAGTTGTTTGTGAAACATTAGTGTATTATCCACCTATTTTCAGGTGATCTTCACTGACGTTGGCAACACTTGCTAATGCCATGGAGGCGTAGATTTTCCATGACAGCCAGAACCCTCAAGGGAATCTCCTCTAAGATTTCTAGGCTCAATGTAACTTGAGAAACAGTCTAGTGTATTTTCAAACTAGCCAGGGCTGAGATGCTGTACCCAAAAGGGATCTAATATAGGACTTCGACCTCAGAAACATTTTTATGTATTCATTGGTAATACTTAGTTTTAAATTGTAGGAAAATCACTCAAATTAGTTTGAGAATAAAATTGAAATATATTTAAAGGTCAAGGGCCAATCTCAAAGAAGCAGAAGACAGTTTTTGAGTATCAAGAAGTAACTAGAAGTAGAAAAGGGAAAGGTATCCAGACAGCCGTCTGTGCCTCTCACATTTCTGCTTCACAAAATCATTCTGCTTCATTCTTCTCTTTCTCTGTAGACTAGCTTTCCCCATACCCACCCTCCCACTCCATTGCATGATAGGAAGGGATGTTCTTTCTCTGTTTAGATCAAGAATAGCTGTCCAACATCAATGAGAGTTTTTTGATTGGCCATCATGTATTGGATGCTATGGTAGGCTAAATTACTTGTTCTAATTTGTCACTTTCCTGTAGATGAATAACAATATTCACACCCTTGTTATGGCTTCATGGTGGGTGTGTACTACTCTCTGGTCTTTGGCATGCAATTTGCTTTGCTTTGGCTGATGGAATTTAAATGGTTATGACAGAAGCAGAAGTTTAATCTGTGCTCAGAAGGTTGTCCTTTTATGCTCTAGTGATCTGGCATTAGAAGAGCATGCTCTGGGTAGCGACTGTTCCTTCATCCTGCACCTCAGAATAAATATATATGGAACGGAAATCAACCAGACCTGCAGCCCAGACTGAGCCAGTTTAGATAATCCAGACTGCACTTGATGTACAGCCTCATAAAATAAGTACTTGTTATAAGCTATGACATTTTGGGATTATGCAATGTCATTGAGTAATAGTTGACTGATACAGAAATTGGTACTGAAAATTGGATGTTACCATAATAGAAGTCTAAAATCTTGCTGTTGGATCTGGGGGCAAGCAGTGAGAAAACACTGATAGAAAGCTACAAAATTGGCAACCCATGGTAGGTAGTGGCAAATTATTTGGCAAATCTATCTCTCACATGTGGTAACTTGGGAGATAGAAAAATATTCTTGATAAACTTGAGCCTTCTGCTAGGTAGTTTGGAAGCCTAATGTTGAAAATGTGAGCTGATGGCTACTAGGTGAATTTGAAAGTTATTAAAAAATGAGCTCAGTAAAAAAGATTTGCAAATATAGTTGATAGGGAATATATGCAGTCCATGAATTCTAAAAAAATAAAACTTTTCATCATTTCAAATATTTGGCCATTAAGACAAAATTTGAGGTTGAAGCCCAAGTTTTGGGTGCTGCCATTAGGATATAGCAGCTTAAGGGCAAAGGAAGCTCATAGTGTGGTTGTCATAGCATTTGCTAAAACCTCTAGAAGGATTAAGGAGATACAAGTTTATTCTTTTGGTTGGACAAAAAGATTTTCAGAAGTATAAAAGGCACGAACTCATAGAAATCTGATAAACCCAATGTTTTCTTAATTAAGTCTGGACTCTAAAGGCAGAGTGAAACATGCCAGGAATGAATTGCGGATGTGGCTTTTGGCACTCCATGTTCTCTGGAAGTCAACTGTGAACATTTAAACTAATTGCAGATTTAAAATTTTTGCTACATAGGTAGAAAATGGGAATCTCAAAATTACAATTTGTTAAAGGATTTCAGATAATGTCTCGACGAGGTTCTCTATCCACCAGTTTTCCCAAGCCTTGTTTCCATTAAGTTTGACCTAGGTTTCTCTGACTCAGGAAACCTGCAGCTACAGCTGTATTTCTTGTCCTAGGCCACATTGCTTAGTCAAAACCTCACCAGTTGTGTCTTTTTCTTAGGCTCGAATAGATGATGATACAGTGAGGCAGAGAACAGCTGAGATAGGTCACCTACAAGCTCCCAAGAAGGAGATAGTTCCAGGACAGCAGACAAAATGTCTCAGCATTTTATTGTGTTCATAAAAATTGTCAGAATACCTAGTGAGATCTTTAAATAATAATGAGTTCTGGTCAATAAAATGCAAAACAAAGGAAATGTGAGCATCTTTCTTTTCCTTCTTCTTAATCATTAAACTCAAAACTTATGACATTATTGAGAAAGTTCTCATCGATGTTTTATGTCAAAGTCAAATCCCTATGTTGATAAATGCTTGCATGAGGACCACGAAGAAGTGGAGTATAGAGGCAGCAAACTGGCTCACGCATTTTCAAACCAAAACTCTACTGACTTGATGCTTGGATACTGAGAATTAGATGCTAAGGGCTTTCTGCTGACTATATCTGCACATACCTGCCATATGTCAATGCTCAGATCTTACTGCAGGTGTGGATGTTCCTTTTTATGTCCAACAAATGCTCCTGCATTAAGCTCACACACACGAAAAAAGGATTTCTACTCTTTTATTGCTTTATCTCCACCATGACTCTCTTACACTTATTCTGGTTGAGAAGTATGAGACACAGCTTATGCTTGGCCTGTGTTTATTGATGTTGACTTTCTGCACACAACACCTAGTAATTCCACTCCTTCTCCTCTAGTATATTGGCGAGCAAAGTAGCCTATGTGGAAGTCTTCATGGGGGAGATAAGGATGAACTGAAAGAATTGGGGTGTTTTATACTGTATATTTTTCAGCAAAACTATCTAAAACATACCTATTAGAAATTATATTCTCCTAAAAAATATTTTTAGGCCACTCTGTCACCAGGGGAACACTGGAATACTCTGGTGTGCCCTTTCATTTCTTCTTTGTTGTCTACTCCATCCACTTCTATCATTCCTGTCTGCCACACATTTTCTTCCTTTCCCTAATAAAACGATCCAGTGACTCTGTTTGTTTACTGGAGTTTGCACTTGGAGTCTTTCCTTCTAGCCAAGCATCACTCCTGTAAAAAAATTTTTAGCAAATAACATTTTCCCTATCCTGTAACATTGCATTCTCCATCCTAGCACTTCTGTCTATAGGACCCAGGACCAAAGACCTTGCTGAACTAACATCAAAACAAAGCCCCCTGTTTTCTTATTCTAAAAAAGTAATCACTTTTATATCGAATTGTTATTGATGCTTCTGGATTATTTTTCTTAAAAGACTTGACAAAATTTTGTTAGCTCAGGCCCCACAAAATCTTAATTCAATTCTGTCCTCCTCCTTAATATAACCTTTATTATAGTGACAGACAGGAAGTCTGAAAATGCATCTGTGGGATGCCCTTTGGTTTCCCTTTCACTACTGCTGTGCTGTCCAAACTTTCCTTACGGCAAGATGGGCAGTATCACAGAAAAAGGAAACTAGATGACTATTTTCAGTATCCCAGAGTCTCACAGGTTTGAGTTTGGCTTTGCCTGTTTGATATGAGAAATGGTTAGAGGCACAGAAGATAGGTAGAATTATGGGCAAAGGGAATTATTTTAAAACTAGTAGGAAGTAAAATCAGGCCATTAGATCTTAAACATGTGCTGGGATTTATTAATAAAATTACTTGATGGAGATACCTTAAAATATGTAGCAGAGAAAACTGATAATTTACTATGTAAGGACACAGTGTAGGGTCACTAGAGACATTTTCAATGGGCATTAGGGCAGAGCACATTATTTAAAATTACCAGCCTTGTCTTTCCTAGAAGTTGTCACAAAGGAAAATGGATTTTTCTTTTTTTTTCTTTTTTTTTTTTTTAGATGTTAGAGAAAAACACATCTCAAAGGAAACAGCGAACACAGTGTTTAAAACCACCAGGTACTCAAAGAGAGAAATCTCAAGGCAAAAACTATCAATTTTAAGTGAAAGGATGAAGCAAGAAAGGAATGGCTTTCTGATGCCCTGTGAGATGTTATGATTATTAATGACAGGAGCAGAATCTATTCAAAATGCTCCAGTAGGCCAAGTGTTGTGGCTGTTTTATAATATAAATTCAAAGCAAATTGTTGCTTCTTGGTCCTCACTTTCTGTCATCTCACCCCACCACACTCTTTTCCCACTGACCACCAGGCAGGAGTTCTTGCTTTTTCCAAAGAATAAGTTAAACTACTGCAAAATATCTGAAGAAAGAGCAGTCTGCACCTTTGACTCTTCCCATTACATGCATTTTGTATTCCTGTGTGTTTGTATGTTCTTTATAAATGTTCTAGAGTGTTTTCATTGCTTGTTTTTGTTATTTTCCCATAAGGTTGCCAGATCTATTAAAGGAGGAAATAAAAATTCTGTATCTTACATAGTTTTCAAAAATGGAATCCAAGTAAATAAATATTTGTGATCATTTCTGAATGATTGTGTTGGATATATATTATATCTCTATAATGTTAAAATTTCTTGGGTATTTTTGTGTTGTCTTGCCAACATGATGGTTATTTCAACAAAAGTATATTAAGTTTAAGGTACTTTGAGAGATGCAGAGTTATTAGGACTTAGATAAAGCTCTCATGAAGATTTTAGGTAAAGGAAAATAATAAGAGAAAAATATTTATAACATATGACAAGTTATTTATTTTATCTAAAGCTGCTTATAATGTCCAAATTTAAGCATACAAATTTGTCTGCCCAATAGCAGCATCAGACATCTTAATAGTCCTTCACATGAAGAACTGTGCTTGGCACAGAGTAGATGCCCAGTTATGTCTGTGTTTTTTGAGATTCTTAGACAGCCACTTCTATATCCATACAGAATGCAGTTGGGCATCTAAAGATGCATAAGACTCTTTGCTATCAGGGTAAGGCTGGCCTCGTAAAAAGAGGTTTAAAATATTCCTTATACATCTATTATTTAGAAGAATTTAGGAAGGATTGGTCCTAATTCTTCTTTGAAAGTTTGGTAGAATCAAGCTGTGAAACCATCTGGTCCTGAGCTTTTCTTTATTGGGAGGTTTTTGATTACTACTTCAATTTCTGTATGTGCTATTGATCTCTTCAGACTTTCTACTTCTTCTTGACTCAGTCTTGGAGGGAATGTGTCTCTAAGAATTTATCCATTTCCTCTAGGTTTTCCAAATTGTTGGCATATAATTGTTCATAATAGTCCTTCTGATACTTTTTATTTCTGGGATATCTGTTGTAATATTGCTTCTTTCATTTCTAATTTTATTTATTTGAGTCTTCTCTTTTTTCCCTTAGTCTAGCTAAGGATTTTTCAATTTTGTTTATTTTTTAAAATAACCAACTCTAAACTTTTATTTTTTCTATGGTTTTTAAATTCTCTATTTGATTTATTTCTGCACTGATCTTCATTACCTCCTTCCTTCTGTTAACTTTGGCTTTAGTTTCTACTTTTTTGAAGTACAAAGATAAGTTCTTTATTTAAGCTCTTTCTTCTTTTTTAATGTATGTGTTTATTGCTATAAACTTGCCTTTTATTACTGCTTTTGCTGCATCCCATAAATTTTAGTAGATTATGTCTTAGTTTTTGTTTGTCTCTAGAAAATTTTTAAATTCCCTTGGGATTTCCTTCTTGACCCAGTGGCTGTTCAAGAGTGTGTTTAGAGATAAGGAGACAAGATGGCTGACAGAGACATCAGCTGCCAGATTGTCTCAGAAAGAAGGAAAAGTTTCAGATGAAAAAGAAAAAAACAAAGAAACAAACATTTATTGGGTGTAATTCCAAGGGAAAAGAGCCAGAACCTACCAGAGATTCCACAGGAAGAAGTTGTAGAGCAGAACAAGAAGGAGCAACATAATGACAGAGATCAATCCCCAAGAGGCTTGGAGCCCAGCAAAAATGGTAGGTGGGGGTTTTTGTTTCTCCCTCCCTCCCATCTCTCACAGGTGTCAGGCTCCTGAGCTGCTGGAAAGCCTTTCTACACCCAGGAGCCCAAAAGCTGCTGCCACTAGTGAACTGGGACCTTCTTGAGGACAAAACCCCAGGCGGCATGCCAGCCCTCTTGTTGTCACTTCCCATCATAGACCTGAGCCAGATGGTGGGCACCATATTGCTTCTCCACTCACTGTGCATCTTTGTCCTTCACAGGGAACATCAGCCCCTCAGTTTTCATCTCGCTTGTTCCCACACAAACATTTCCCATCTCTGGCCCAGACCGCAGGAGCCACTGGGGCTGGTGGATCCCAGGGGAGCTGTGTGACCCCAGAACTTGTACATTATGGGCAGGCTGCCTTTGGGAGAGAGGGACAGAGATCACCAGTGTGCTAGCTATCCTCCATTCAGACTCTTTTCCACCCTGACCCTTCCCACGCTGGCAGCTGCCAAGATAGATGATTGAACTGGGGCTCTTGGGAGCAGTTGCTTCCCCTCTGTTGGTGTGTCCACCATATCAGGGCTTATGCAGAGAGTGGGGCTCAAAACTTTCCTTTTAAAGATTTGCAATAGACTAAGGGGTGGTTGGACTATGTTCTACAATGTTGTGAATTGTAGATCCTTGTTTACCTCTCATGTGTCAGTTCATGGCTTTCTCCTGACCCACAAAGCTCCTGTCACACTGACCTTGTTTTGGTTTCTCAGAAGCATCAGGGCTTTTGAGAGTTTCATTCTCACAACATGGAACTATCACAAGCTCCTTCCTATTTTCTCTTGTCTACTCCCTACTTATCCTTGGCTTACTAGCTTCAATGAGACTTAAAAGCAGCCTATGAAGGTGTTTAATAGTTTATACTTTGTTGAAAAAATGAACAATTTATATCTGAACTCTTTCTCCTACTAGAGATTTGACCTTGAAAAAATTGCTTAATCTCTAAAGCTTTAACTCTCCTTTTGCATAAAATGAGAATAATAATTTAAATAGCTAAAGGAATGTAAAAAAATAATAAATAATGTAATCCAAGGAATTTCTTGACAAGGGAAAAGACAGTATAATTTAAAAATCTTCCCAAAGGCTGATGAAATAGAGTATCTATATAGAAAAAAAAGACATAAACAAGCAATACAACCACATTGAAGAATGTCTATATTAACACTAGTTATAATATTTTCAACATGAACCAAAAAATACAGGAATGAGCCATCCTTTTTATCCCCTGATGTGGAGATAAAACATCATCAGCCATAAAAATTATGGTATTATAAAATTTGCTGGGTGACACAATGCAAAATAACTAGCTTTCTAATGGACTTAATAATCCCCAACACACAAAAAGATGCATGAATAAACTTGTGCTTGCTAGAAACCTCCAAGAGACAACTTGACAGTGAAGGCTCAAACTGGAGAGGCTTTGCAAACTCCAAAAGTGCATGAATGCAGGGAGCTGGTATGAGCCTGAGGGGATGAGGGATCTGAGTCACATGAACTCTCAAAGTCAGTCATGCATAGTGTCCTGTACAGAAGCACTTTACACTGAGGAGTGGTGCAATGCAGACAAAAGAAAAAGTCCAGATAAACTGGAGGAAACAAGGACTAAGAGTCATCAGAAAATAAGGAAACATATTTTGAACATAGCCCCAAAACAACAGAAGAGGGTACTCTAGAGCCACCAAGTGAGGGGGGGCGGAATCTAATTACATAATGAATAACAAAAGAATTAAGATAAAATCTTATATGAAGTTCTTAAAAGAAAAAGGGAATAAGTAGCAGAATAACATTTCTACATCGATGAAAGCATGCCAGAAAAACGTGACCACAAAAGAGATTAGAATTATAACATATTTCAAAGAAACATAAACTACATAAAGATAATGACACAGCCCATAACATATGACATAAATCATAATTAGAAACACTTGAACATATGTTATATCCTAATAAAGAATTATAAATAAAAATTTAAAAATCATTTCAGCAGTCACAATTAACTATGAAGGAACACAAGAGTGAATTAAAAGGCAAAAATAGATGAACGGACATAAAAATGATTTGAGAGGAATGGTAAATTTAAAGATATGCAAGAAGATTCAGCATGATATAATAGGTATCTCAGAAGAAAAAACAAAAAATTGTAGAAACAGAGTGAATAATAAAAATTACAATTCTAATTTTTTTCTGAAAAATGGAGGTTTAAAATGACATGTTAAAAAGTCTTATTGCATAATTATGAAAAACTAACCCAGAATGACCATATTACTATATACTGAGATATATTTAGTAAGTTTGCTAGACTCGAAAGAAGAATAAAGAGAAAAACAAATAGACAAACACAAAGCACCTCTGAATAACCCAGGAAAGTTACCACAACAGTTATAAGTGTATACCATAATTATAAGGAAAATCAGCTTATCATCAATCTTGTTTCCAACATTTTATTCCAGAAGAAAGCTTAGTGATGTTTTTAATAGTCTCAAGGGGGAAAAAATGGAATCCAAGGGTTTTGTATCCAGCCAAATTGACTTCCAACCATAAAGATGGAAGGTAAATTGTTATTAACAACTCATAACTCAAGGAATATTGTTCCCATGAGTTCTTCTAGAGACTACTACCAGAAAACAAGCTCCAGACCACAAGCTTCAGCTCCAAAACAAATACATACAGAAACATTAACATAAGAACATGGACACAGAAAAGAAAATAATTTTGATCATTTTTATAAATAGTCACCACAATTTTTATGTGTGTGTCTATTAAATATGATTGATTCTTGATGGGGAGAACTCTTAGAGGCTTAATTTAGTGCGAGTAAATAAAAGATAAAAGTGAATTGTGGTGGGTTGTGAGAGACCAGAGAGTACACAGCCTGTGGGCACTATGGATGGCACTAAGTTTGAAATGAACAAAACAGACGGATAGAAGAACCAGGATAGTCACACGGCAAGGTTCCAAGTACTAGGAGAAGATAGGTGGAGACCAGATCTGTTACAGACTTTCTGTACAGAGGCTCCTCTCCCCCTGCCGGAGTGTTCTCTCAGCTACAGATTGAGATCTGAGGGGCTAACTAGAATAGAGATTCCAAAGCGGCAGGCAGGAAGCCAGATGGATGGTGGAAAAAGGAATCTCGAACAAAGAGTTTAGGAACCAAGGAAGACAACAACAAACTGGAAATAATCTAGAAAGATTTTCATAGAGAGTGTTTGAGTGTTCTTAACATCCCTTTACTCAAGAATGTGTACATAGCCCACAGAAATATCAAGTTGTTTTAAAGTTTCAGAATTAGCTTCAAAACTGTGGATTGATTGGTATCTAAAAAGAGAGAAAGGCATCTGTCACAGAACCAATAGAAAGTGTATATATAGAGGGAAATTTATTTTAAACAATTGGCTCACATGATTGTGGAGGCTGGCAAGTCCAAAATCTGCAGATGATGCCATCCTGCTGGAGACCCAGAGAGAAGGTGCAGTTGGAGTCTGAAGGCAGTCGGCTGGCACTCTTGCTTGGTGGAGTTCAGTCTTTTTATATTAAGGCTTTTAAGTGATTTGGTTAAGGCCCACAGACATTGTAGAGGTAATCTGCTTTGCTCAAAGTCTACTGATTTAAATGTTAATATTGTCAAAGAAAAATACCTTCATGGAAACACCTAGATTATGTTTGACCAAATATCTGGGTACCATGACCTAGCCAAATTGGCACATAAAATTAACCATTACAGCATCCTAGATTATGACAACACTCCCAGTTTAGTCAAGACTTGGGATTGGAAATACACTAGTCACGTGGTTCTGAAGTGGAGATTCCTGACTTCTGAATGACATCCTATGACCATTGCTTCCTGTCCTTCCATATCACTTACATGCCACTTGCATTTTACCAATTAATTATACAACTCATTGCAATCTTCAGTCCTTTGATGTTATTTTTTCCCACTGTCTTTATGCTTATGTCCTACTCACCACTTTTACCCTGTTAGGTTCGATGGTCCATTATAGTCTGCTGTGCAAACACCACTGGGTATCTAACCCCTCTGTCTCGATTGTTTTCAAATAGGAAAATTCAACTCTGATTGGACTTCTCTATATGTCAATTATGGCCAAATCTCTATTTCCAGCTCTGAGTTATACAAACAATTTCAATTGACCCTTAGCATTTTTGCTTGGAGAGAGGGCATTGCAAACATAAAATGACCAAAATATAACAACCAATTCCCTCTATAAACTGTTCTTCTTCCATCTTCTTCACATCAATAAACATAGCCACCATTTATTATCTAGGTGTTCAATCTAAAAATCTTAATTCCTCAATTACTTTTTCCCTCAAATTCCACAGCAAAGTCAAATAGTACCAAATTCATTGAACTTTTGATTTATCTTCTCCTCTCTACTTCCACTACTATCACTCCGTACATGTCATAATCATCTCTCACCTGGAGTACTGCAATAGTCTCCTGACTAGTCTCCCTGGTCCTAGTATCGTCCTTAATTATTCCTGGTCCATTTTTCACTGGGTAGCTAAAGTGATTATTAGAAGTATAAATCAATTCATGTGATTACCGTTCTTAACACTCTCTAGTGCAATCTCTCATGCGTTGACGGTGTGAATGTAAAATGGAATTGCCACTTTGGAATACGGTTTAGCACTTTCTCATAATGGTAGACATATATCTACCATAAACTGAGCAATTGCACTCCTAGGTATTTTTCAAAGAGACATGAAAACTTATATTCACATAAAAATCTGTACACACATGTTCATAGAAGCTGTGTTTGTGATTATCAAAAGCTAGAAACAATTCAAACATCTTTTAACTGGTCAATGGACAGACACACCATAATATAATCATATAATGGAAAACTACCCAGCAGTAAATATAAGCTATTAATACATACAACAACTTGGATGGATCTCAAGGTATAATGAAGTGTGACACCGGTTTTGATGTTTGGCTGCTGACACTTTTAAGCTTTTGACTCTTTCTTTCTCTCTTGCCCCATATGTGGGTAAGCAAATAAGAAAGCTAGAGTTTGTTTTGCTTTGATGCTGATGGAAAGTTTAAATCACACAAACCCTGAGATGCATGTGGGAACCCTCACCCCAGTCCCACTTTGTAACCATGATAAAAGGCAAAGCCAGTTGTTCCACCTTGCTCACGCAAACCCAATTTCAGATCTGCTTGGGAGCATGCCCTGCTCGTCCCAGAAAACCTCATTATGTGAGCATTAAACATTTTCATAGTATTTTGGTTGGTGTATGGCATCCAAACCAAATTTGGGATCAGGTGTCCCTTTCATCTCTGTGAGATGACCATAACACAAGGGAATGACCCTGAGTGAAAAAAGTCAACTGCAACATGTTACATTTTATATGAATCCATTTATGTGACATTCTAAAATTATGTAGAAACTTCAAGGTCCAGTTATGGATTTTGCTATAAGAAGTTTGAAAACATTGGAGAGTATTTTTTTTAATGTTTGTTTGCTTTGATTTACTTTTTGCTTTCAAATAATTTGAGTGACAAGAATTTGGAAAAGTAATTATAATAATGGGTAACAGATCAGTATTCATGAGTATAAGAGGGTGGCATGAAGTACTTTCTTTGTGGTGATGGAACAGTTCAATATCCTGACTGCGGTGCTGGTTATACACATCTATACATGTGATGTGATTTTACAGCACTACACACACACACACACACACACACACACACACACACACACAGAATACAGGTAAAACTGATGAAATCCAGTCTGTACTTTAGTTAGTAGTATTGTATCAATGGGAATTTCTTGGTTTTGATCATGTGTAACTGTTATCATTATGTAAAGCTGGTGGAAAGGCATACAGGAACACTCTCTATATTACTTTTCCAAATTCTTGTCACTCAAATTATTTGAAAGCAAAAAGTAAATCAAAGCAAACAAACATTAAAAAATACTCTCCAATGTTTTCAAACTTCTTAGAGCAAAATCCATAACTGGACCTTGAAGTTTCTACATAATTTGTCCTGTTTTCCTTCTTAGTTTTTCCTTTTTGCCTACTGAACAGACACATCCAGTCCTCCTCTGTTAGCTGGAACATACCAAGCTTGTCCTTGTCTCAGGACCTTTAGAATACCTTTTCTTTCTGTCAGGAATATTCATTCTCCATCTAGATTTTCATTTAGAACTGGGGAAAAATACTAACAAAATACTAATACTAGCAATACTAAGGAATAAAAAAAACATATAAACTTCCTAATCCATGCCATTTACAGGGCAGGGGAGGAAATGAGTGTTGATCAAGTGATACCAATAAGAAACAAATGATAAATGCCTGTAGGGGAGTGCCACGGGGTTTTGTGAGCTCCCATCAGCAACATGCCAGCCCTAGTCAGAGGAGGCAGGGAAGACTTCTGTGAACGAGTGACACTTGAGCTGAGATGTGAAGGCTCAGCTGAATTTAACTACTTGTAGAGCAGCAGTCAAGAGCTCCAGAAGAACTCTGGTTGGTGGGTAGAGAGGGAAAAAGAGTATCACAAGTAGTAGGATAAAAGTTAGGGACCTGGGAAGAGGCTAGATCATATAGAATCCTAAGGATGATTCTCTTGGGGTCCAGATGATTACAGACTCTTCCTTGTAAGACTGGATAGTAACTAAAATTCCTCTCTTAGCAATTCATTTCTTTCCCCACTTAGAGTCTAAACACAGATGGGAGGAAATTATTCTGATAACTCAGTGTAAATTGTGTCTCTGAAAGCAGGTTGTACAGTAGGGAGGGGTGGATGCTTTTTCCCTTATGAGATGCCTGAGCAAAAGGAACAATACTGGGCTGGGGGCTACTTCTCACTCAGGTCCACAGAGGCCCTTACAGCAATGCCTCGGTGAGGGCAGGGGAGCAAAATATCTCCCAGTTACTCCTATTAGCCAAAGCCTTCCTCTTCTCTGGAGGACAGGGACTCACATATGGGACCTGCGGGTCAGGAAGTAGTGGCCCCAAGCTGCCTCCGTGTGCTCAGGAGAACAAGCAGGAGCTCAGGCCAGTGTAACACGGAATGTCTGCAGAGCTGCCTGCCGTGGTGTCTGTGCTTTTGCATTTCCATAAACTACATCATACAGGAAAAAGCCACTGCTTAGAACTCCTGAGTACTTGTAAATGAGGATGACACTAGACTTGGCCCATGTTAGCCAGACTGCTGAGTAATTATATCCACATTATAAATCTAGATTTCAACTTCCTCTATCTCTTTGGATTCCTTGATTTAAAGTGTCATAGTTTCTTTTTTCTTTCATTTTTCCCCCTGTCCTTTCTTTTTCTCTTCTGTTTCCTTCAATCTGCCTTCTGCCCTTTTCCCTTATTCTGAAAAAGAAAAGGATTCACCTTCTACTTCTGGCAGAAAACTGAGAAAAGGGAGGCGTTGTCATTTAGAGGACATATAAAATCAAGGTCTTTGCCCGCTAGAGTCAACAAAATCTTTGATAATCCAATGATCGTTGTATATGCTATAGCCCCTGGTGTGACCATCGCCTCTAGTTTCCAAATCTTAGATGATCGATGCCCACAGGTACACGGGCATCGTGTACCTAGCTATTCATCTAGCTATTCAGAAATAGCTAGAAACTTCCTTCCTTCAGTTTGTCCAGGAAATATCAACCTCCTCTCACCTCTTATATCACCCCACACCCCTGTTTTTCAAATTTCTGTTCCTTTAGTCTTTAAAGCCTCTGATACAATGACAAAATTCCTGTCTGTGCCCTGAAAGCCAATGACAGAGGGAGGCGGTCCCATGTGCCCGTGGTCCAGACCCTGTAGTTCAGTGGGATGGGCCAGCAGAAGGCCAGGGGCTCACCTAACTGAGCAGGCTGCATTTTCTAGTGTATTGATTCATCACTTCCTCTATAATAAGGAAAAGCTCCTCAGCTGAGGCCAATGACTTTGTAAGAAGTCTTGCAAGTAGTAAATCCTTTCACCATTCTCTGGGCAATAACAGCATTGCTCAAGCCACAGAGAAATACAGGACTGCCCTTTGCTGAGGTAACAACTTACTAAAAAACAAAATTTTACTTGCTAAAACCACAGCAGGGAGGATTCTGGGTGATGTCTGGATCCTGAGTCTATAGCCACATCTTCCTCAGATCTCACTCAGCAGGGAGTCTTGAAATGAGATTCAGAACTGGGCTGTTTGAAAAAGCTAAATGATGGAGAAACGAGTCCTTAGGGCACCCAAATACACAAACTGAAATGCATAGGTTTTGTCTTGTTGGGTTTTTACTCAGGCAGGATGATATCTGACTATTGACTGGTGCAGAAGGTATGGAGAAAGAGAGGAGGGGACAGCAAGGAATGGGTGGTGTCTGCTCCTGCCCAGTTCCCTGGTCCAGTTTTGGTCCTCAAGGAGACAGTGGTTAAGGGGGACAATGCAGGAGCTATTTTAATGGGGGCTTCATGAATCTGTGGCCAAAGTAGGGTCAGTCTGCAGCCCAGAAGACAAACTGCTGTGTGGGGCTGGGACAGGACCATTTTTCTAGGGCTGCAGGAATCTCAATGTCCCCTGCTCATTGAGTGGGCACTGGAGTGCCTCACAGGCAACAGAATCTGTAAAGACTAAAAAGGGATCTTTTTGAACTTTAGCATAGATTTGGGGATACTATTTACTTTTTCTATTTTGAGTACTGATATACGAAAGAGATGACTTCTTCACCCAGATTTCAGTCAAAGTGAAATCTGAGAGCAACAAGGAAAGGTTTTAAAATCATGTGGATCAAAGTAATATTTATGGATTGATTAGTTTGATCCATGCCCTATGCAAGGCACATTAGTAATGTTACCTCATTTAATCCTCACAGAATGCTTACTACACAGATGTTTTAATTCCCTTTTTTTCAGATGCAAAACTGGGACTCAAACGCAGTCCGTCACTTGGCCAAGGCTCATAGCTGGTAATTAGCAGGCTGGGAATCACAAGTTGGGAAACCAAGACTTTGTGTCTCTACCAGATGGCCTCCCACATACTTTATAATGTTACGTCTACCCCTGAAAATAATTAGTTTTGTGATATTTTAGGTCCAAGTAGTGCTGGACCTAACTCCGCGAGGAATCTGAATTCACCTTCTACTTCTGGCAGACAACTGAGAAAAGGGAGGCGTTGTCATTTAGAGGACATATAAAATCAAGGTCTTTGCCACTTATAGTCAATAAAATCTTCACAATGCATTTTCCATGGCTGTTCTGGATAAATTCCAGATGGAGCAATTAGTTTTAACGCCTTTAAATGTCCCCAACACTTTCAGCTGCTTAGTGGATTCCAAGTGTCCACCTAATTTGTAGTACATTTCTGACCATGAACTGTGAATGTCAACTTCCTCCAAACTCCAGAAAAGAACACATCCTAAGGAGAAAAAATAATGTAATCAATATATTGTAGGTTATATGAAGGATATATATGAGGAATAGAAACTCATGAGGGTAGAAAGGAGGGACAATGAGAGAGGAATATACAAGTGAAAGGTAGGGGAGCTAAAGAAGAAATAAAATATAATCATTGTAATTATAACCATAATCATAGTTATACACATTTACTGAGAGTGAATGCTTATTATGTTCTAGGTCCTATCCTAGGAATTTTCAAGTATTAATTCATTTACACCTCCAAACAGTTCTATGAGGTTGATAATTTCCCCATTTTGCAGATGTGCAAAATGAGGAAGAGAAAATTTAAGTAACTTTCTCAAGGTCACTATCTGTTAGCATGGTGAGCAAGGATCAGAAGCCATGTGAAATGGATTCAAATTCTGCATTTGTAAGCAACGTGATATAAAATCTGATGACATGACCAAGCTTATGTATGTTTCATTGGAGTAAAGAGATGGGGAGATAATTGTTTGTGCCAACAATGCATTAAACAAGTCTCCTAGCCTCAAATATCTTTTGCAGTATGCTATCAATGATAAATGAAATGCCTTAAAACATGTATTTCAATTTGGGCATGATGCTCACATCTGTAATCCCAGTGCTTTGGGAAGCCCTAGGTAAGAGGATTTCTTAAGGCGAAGAGTCCAAGACCAGCCTTGGAAACATAGTGAAACCCATCTCTACAAAAAACAAACAAACAAACAAAAACTAGTCTGGTGTGGTGGTGCACACCTACAGTCCTAGCTACTGGGAGGCTGAGGTGGAGGAACACCTGAGGCCAAAGTTTGAGGTTACAGTGAAGTACGATTGCACCACTGCACTTCAGCTTGGGTGACATAGTGAGATCCTATCTCTAAAAAAAAAAAAAAGAAAGAAAGAAAAGAAAAAAAAAAGAAAAAAAAGATATATTTGATTGTTTAATTGTGATAACTAAGGTATAATGTATTGTTTCAATGCAAATGGTATATAGTTTGCCGTGCATATTGAGTAGCCCTGAGTATATTTCCTCCCTTCTTAGTTATAAAAATCAGTTGATAAATAGGAAGATGCACCATTGATTGTAAATATGACATGGAGAACCCAGCTTAGACCAGAGGATGAAGGAGGGCTTTCCCTATTGAAATGGACTGAACTCTCCCTAGTGACAAGATAAGAACATGGGGGATGGTGGATTTGCTGTAGCAGGTCTAGCCTGGACCACTTACCAAATGGGAGACCCAGCCAAGAAAACCCCCAGGGCTTCCCCCTGTGTAGAGCACATAGCACAGGCAAGAAATTAAGTCAAGAGATTGGATTTACCCAGTCAGATAAATCGCTCTTTTTGTAAAAACAAGAGTGAAGGGTAGAGCCGTAGTGGATGGAAACCTTACCTTCATATACCCCTTTTCTCATTCTTGGGGTCAAAAGAAGCAGGGTAAGCAACACTCCCCCATAAAATTCTACAGTCCTTTTCAACTGACACCATATAAGAGAAGATATCAATGAACAGACACAGAACTAGGAGTTAAAATGAAACGCTGTGGAGGGACTGGAGAGGTTCTGTGTGTGGATGTCAATTGAAGATGCCTAAACTGTGCATAGATGCTTTTGGGTACCCAGAACACAGCATGAAGGCTGGTTATGACTGTGGTGTGTCTGAATGTGATACCACCCAGGCATTGAAAATTTGAGAAGAGAACTGGAGAAATGCTGAAGATAGTCTTTTCTCCTTTTGAATTTTAACTGTTGGTGTCTCATTCTAGTGTAAAAAGTAGACTAAAAAGATAATATTATATTATTAAGAAATAATAACTACAGCTACATGATTTCATATATTTTTCTAAGCAGCAATTGACAGTTATTTAGTTAATTTTGTATATGGATACTAAATATATCTGTCATAATAAAGCAATGAGTAGCTAATCTGGCTGTTAATAATTTTCAAGGTATTCAATGTAATAGTGTTAATATATTGGCTACTTTGGGTGACAGGGTACCCAGGATATAACATGTCATTCCCTAGTTTTTCATTGGCAGCTTGTGATAATTAATTACAACCAAGTACAAAACTTAAAATGAAATATTCCAATGTTGTTTATAATAATGCCAGTGGAAACAAGATAAGCTGGTATTGTAGATGCCATTAAACATTATTCAGATAGGAAATGAAAACTGTTGTGAATGTAGGAGGTCCAATTTGCCTTGTTGAAAATGTATTGAGCTTCCCTTTTCAGATAAGATATTTAATTTGAATGTAGCCATCCCTCCAAAATTCATATCTTGGAACTTAACCTGCAAGGTCATGGTTTTAAGGAGTTGGGCTCTTGGGAGGTGATTAGGCTATGAATGCTCTGTCCTTATGGATGGGATTAAAGCCTTATAAAGTGCTTAAGGGAAAGCGTTAGTTCCTTTTGCACTTCCACCTTTTGGCATGTGAGGACACAGCATTTGTCCTCTCTGGAGGATGCAGCAACGAGGTGCCCTCTTGGAAGCAGAAAGCAAGTCCTCACCAGATATTGAATCTGTTGGCACCTTGATCTTGTGCTTCCTGGCCTCCAGAACTGTGAGAAATACACTTTTATTTTTTATGAATTACCCAGTCTTTAGTATTTTCTTATAGCAGTAGAAACACAGTAAGACAATTCTATAGTCTCAACTGGTGAATCATTGAACTAAATATTTTTAACCATCAGGTGTTATGTAAAGATTGTTCTTTTAGGAATTAATATGCATTATTTTGAAATTATACATTAATTAAGGCCAATTTGTACCTTTCTTCAGATTAACACTCTTATGCATTTACTCAAAAACATTTGCGTACACATCTTGATGAACTCTTTTGGCAGGAATGATAATTTCAATTGACAGTATGAATGGATTAATGTGGCCACTCCACAAAGTTATAATAGTGTATTTTTGTGTTTATAAGCTAGCGAGCATTGAGACCTGTTAACTCTTCATTCTCTTTTCTTTGATTTATGTGGGCAGCACTTGGTAATTCAAAATAGATATATGTGCTTTAGATGCCCAATTAAATAGAGAGGGTGAGGTGGGAACATTTTCTGTTTTTTTTTTTTTTTTTTTTTTTTTTTTTTACTATGCAACTACTAAATGTTCATGTAATAAAAGGCACTAGTTAAAACCATTTTATTTTTACAGGTTCTGTATGTTAGTGAGTTTTGACTCTTTTTTTTTTCTTTTCTTTTGTTCATCTATGACTTCTGACATAGACAAATTAGAGGGTTGGTAAGCAAACAGGACAGCATGTCAGATTTTTTTGATCCTTGGAGACAAGCTGGTTCTCAGGTTATAAAACCCTCTGGTTGTTTCAAGGTCACACAGCTAGAGGCAGAGAAGAGTTTAGGACTGAGTTTCTCTGGACTCTGAGGTATTTCCATTATGTAGCCCTTTTAGGATATTTACCAAAATGCAAATGAGGGGATCATGGCTTAATTTATGTAACTAGCCCTTATTATGTGGCCAGAACTGTGCTATGGCCCTGCAACACAGTTGTGAGCATGATAGACATGAGCCCTGACTTTGGCATAAGAGACCAGACTTAAGACACCAAATGTTACTATAAAAGCAATAGGAATCTATTGAAGGATTGGAAGCAAAAGTTTTACAGGATTAAGTTTATGTATTATTAGATTCCTCCTACCTACCTGCAGGATGGAATAGATGAACAAGAGTATGACAGAGAGTGTGACAAAAGATGAACTGGAGTTATGATGTCAGAAATGGAGAAGTGGGAAATATATTTAGAAGGGTGAAACCATAATTTGGTGTTTGCTTGGAAATGGAGGAATTTAGAGAGGAGTCAAAGGTAACGTCTCAGTTTCTGAATTGAGTGGCTTTATTGATGGTGTCCATTTTCACTGTGGGGAAAAAGAATGTATTCAGTTCTGGGATACACTCAGAGAGAGACGTCCAATTAGCAGTGGGATGTGAAAGTTTTAGCATAAGCTGTGGAATCATTAGAATCTGGGTAGTTAATGAAACCTTAATAGTAGAAGTGTTCGCCAATGGATTAACTATGGAATGCAAAGGACAGAGGTTCAGGGAATAATAAGAAAGGGATAGGAAAATGAAGAACAAAGGCAAAAAATCCTGCAGAGGAGACTGGGCACTGGGCACAGATTAAGGGGGAAAAAGCTAAATGGTCAGTTTATGAAAGAGAGAAGAGTCAACAGTGGTAAGGAATGTCAGAGGATAAGAAGGATGAAGGGCCGAAAAGAGGCCACTGAGTTTTGGCAAGAAGTTAGTTTTGACTAAGCAGTGAGAAGTTTCTGTGACATTATGGAGGAAAGAAGCTGGATTATAGTGGGTTGAAAAATACATGGCTATAGCAGATGGACCTATTTTTCAAGAACTTCCTATTTGAAGTGTAGTAGAGAAATAAGTGTATAGCAGAGCTATACACTTATATATAAGTGTATAGCAGAGCTATACACTTATATATAAGTGTATAGGAGATCCTGGAATGCATTTTAACTGTTTAAAAGAATATTTAGATAAGTGGATGAAGATAAAAAAGTGGAGCGGCAACCAAGCAAAGTCTCAAAGAGGGCAGGTGGAGAAGATTTAAAACTCGTAGATGGAATGATTAGCTTTAGAGAGAAAATGGATACATTTTTATTTTTTCTGAAATCAGACAGAAAGAGGAGAAGATGTGTGCTGATGGAGGCCATCTTATAGATGCTGTGCTATTATGTTGACATTTTTAAAGACTTTTTTTCTTCTGGGATTTGGGACTAGCAGCAGGTAGTGATAATGGGTCACAATTTACACAAGGGATTTCCTGTGGAAAGCATGGTGCCACATGTACGATCCATCAGTCCTTTCCCTGTATGTAATTTCACACACCAACCAACATAAATTCTGCAAAGAAGAAGATTGTCACAGCCAGCAGTAAGTGCTAGATCTATCATTGAGAATCCTTCTGATTGGTTTGATAATAAACGTATTAGACATCTTTATAAACGCAAGGTCAATACATACATCTAATCTCATCTTCCTCTGCAGAGTTTTATGCTTTAAGACCATGTTGAAGGTGAACCTTCTACTCTTCCCTTAAACTTTTTGATTCAGAGTTTTTATCCATAAAATGGGGAAAATAATATAAACCTTACAGAGATATTGTGAAGATTAAGTTAGAAAATATATGGAAAAGTCTAGTAAGTATACTTCAGTTACAAAAAAATGAAACCCAACACCAACTACCTTAAATTAAAAAAGAAATATGCAATTAGAGGATGATGCTAGCTCATGGAATTCAAGGATAGGAAATCTACCAGCCTTGGGATCAACTGGAACCAGGGACTTCACCACCACCAGGATTCTCTCCTTGTCTGTTGATTCTGATTGCTTGTACACAGCCACTTCATTTCTTCCCTCCATTTTCATGTAAAATTTCTCCTTCCATTTTTCTGGTTCTTGGACAGAAAACGTGGTCACCAGTGATTCCAGATCTTTATTACTTCTCTCCTGGACCTTGAAACCACAAGAAAACTAATTTTTCAGTACAAAAAATGATGAAAACAGAATAATATAGTTTGCTTATATGTCCAACCTGAATCAACCCAGTGTGAGCAGGTGTTCAGAATAACATGCTGCAAACTTATGCTTACTCCATGGTAGGCATGAAGTTGAGAATGGGGGCTATTTTCCACAAAAGTGCAAATTTTAACAAAAGAAACAAGCTATTAATATATAAATAATGATGGGCCATGTCAGTAGATGATATTGATGCAATCATACATAAATAATTTGCTATTATAATCATATACATTGTGTTAATAATCTACTATCCTCTGGCTCCTGTGTTCTCCTGGATTGTTTTGTTTTCAGTGTCCCCACCTCCCCCATGTGCTTTTTCTTTTATATTTTATACTAGGGTACAAAAAGTGCCCTTTCCTGGTATATCGTTTACTAATTCCATAATCTCTCTCACTCTCTCACCCACCAGACACACACCAAATACACAACATCCCTCCCACCCACTTTTCTGTATTCTCTTCTAATTAACAACCCCCCTTCTCACATTCTTCTCCCACTGGCTGAGGTGTTCCTGGAGCTCCTGCTAAGAAGTGTTATTCTGAAGGACACCAAATTATTCATAAAGGTAAAAAGATCACTATGACTCACTAGCCTGCAGGAAATTCAAAAAATGTTGCCACTTGATTCGTTAATTAAAAATATAAATGAGATTAAGTATAATTCAGAAGAAACAATAAATTATAAGGCATTCTTGCATACATGGTCTTAACTAAACATTTTGTTTCGTAGGTATACTAAGCTCATTCTCTCTTACAAATCTTTGCAATTTGTGTTGATTTGAACTAGAATGTTGTCTCCCCAAAGCTTAGTAAGGCTCCTTCCCTCATGTTTTCTGTCTCACTTTTTCTGAGACAATTCTTTTTGATTAGAGAGAACCTGTGGGCATTGCCTGTCCCATTAATTCTTCCTTATTGGACTTCCCCACTAGAATATAAGTTCCAGGAGGCCAATGTTCTTGTCTGTTTGTTTATCATTGTATCTCCAGCACTTAGAAAATTTCCTGACACATAGGAGCATTCAAAAATATTTTTTCAAGAAATGTAAAGATAAATGAATAAACCAATCACGGCCTTTCAGAAACAATGTAAAGAAAAAAATAGGGATTAAAATCCTGATTGTATAGCAAAATAACCTACATTCAAAGAGGTTTTGTGACAAACCTGATATCATACCACTGATAAAAATTGAGAGAGAAGGAAACAACCAGTGATCATATACTGTTTTTCCTTTCATATAGTACACATTGCAAACACAGTCTCAGTGAAGCCTCATTGGAACTCCACAGTAAGCATGTAAAGAAAATTGGACTGGTATATGGGCCTGTGAGTCACAGAAACCAGGAGCATAACCATGCATTTGTTACCTAACTTCTCTGTGGGTGCCCTCCTGAAATGGTACTAATAATGTTAATGTCTACCTCACAGACTACTTGCAAGGCCCAAGGAAACTAATGGATGTAAAATGGTTAACTTAGAAAGTAGTCTACGGAAAGACTTCAAAATATTTATTACTATCCTAGGATATGGATGGGAGAACCCAGCCGCTGCTTTCTTAATGGCACTCAAAGAGGCATCTGACAGGCCTAAGGAAAAAAATATGCTAAATCCTGTATCTTGTTCTTGGCAAGAAAATGACCTTCTAGTGTGACAGGGGATAGAAAACACCACTTCAACCTGGCTAGGGCCAGAACAATAAAATAATACAGTGTATGTCCTGCTGCCTCAAAGGCAGGTCTCACTCTGGTCAAGTATCCTCCAGAAATGGTTCCTATCTGGGAAGGTGTATTGCTTGCCTATATGGAGGCTTTGTGCAAATTAGAAAAGGACACTTTCTCTAGGAGAACAATAATTAGAAAACCCCGCCCCTCTAGTGTGAAAGAATCCCCATGGTAACCACCTTGGGGAGCAGGAAGCAAAGGCTCCTAGCTTGGTGAGAAGAGTGAGCATGGTCTAAATTTCAGCTCTGCTATCTCTGTGCTCCGGGAGGCTTTATGCAGCGTCTGGACAGTGGAGCAGAGCTCAGCGCTGGCGTCACCCCGTGGGCCCAGCCTACAATCCGCAGCGCTATATTCTGGGAAACCACCCCACTCAGTGCTTCTGAAAAATCAGTTTATGGCAGAGAAGGATGAAAACAGGGCTTGTGAGGTTATTCCGCTGCAAACTGTAACGTCTCCAGTTTCCTCTTAGACACTCTGGAATTTGTTGGGGAGAGAGATCGGCTTTGCTTCATCAGATAGTGTTTTTCCAAACACCTGTAGAGATCAAACCATCTTCCCTTCCAGATTATGTGGAGCCTATTTATCTTGTTTTATTATTTTGTTTTCTGCAAAAGATGGGAAGCTCTTGTTGGGATAAAGGATTTGCCCTCTGGATGCTTTTTCATTTTCCTGTAAACATTCCTACCTCCTTGGTTTTGCACTTGTAGGTCAAAGGAATGATTTTGGAGCACAGAAAAAAAGAGTTCCATTTTATCCGTTCTGCCAGGAAATTGTGACTAAATTGGGACAAGAGCTACAGCTTCTGCATATGTACTACTGTTTTCTGATATCTTTGAGGAATTTGGGGAAAAATTTAGTCTAATTTCCTACACTCTAACTCAGTTTGGCATGATGTGTAATGTATCTGCTGCTGCTCAAGAAACTTTGTGGCTGTTCGTTGTTGCCCATTATTAAAATATCCAGTGTGAGCTCTCTAGGTGGACATCTAGGCTCTCCTTTGTTTATTCTACACAGTCCACCATTATTTTTCTCTTTTTCAGAAAACTCTCTTTTCTAGGCAGCCTGGTCTCTTCATTGTCAGGCCTCTTTGCCAAAATTATTTAATTTCTTCTTTACTTTAAAAACTAAATTTAGTTATAGCAAATAATAAATGAATATTTGCTGTGAAAAAGAAATCCTAAAACATGAGATTGCCTGTGTGGCAGAGACTGACTGGCTGGACACCACATCTACTTTGTTTAAAATTAGATTCAAGGTCCACTGGCCTTCCATTTAATTCACTCCACGTAAAGCAACTTCTAGGCAGTGACACGGAAGAATGGGTATGCTTCCTCCATTTCCTCTCTCTTTTTCCATCTGCCAACTAGAAGAGGATGGAATAAATTTGCTAATCGTATGTTGAACATGGTGGAACCATAACCTGGTTAGCCAGGATCTCTGAGCCACCACTTTAAGAAGAGCCACTTAGGAGAGCTCCACAGTCAAGAACGTCCATGTTGGACTTTTCATGTTGAATATAGGAGAAATCAACCTTCACTGTGTTAGGGCTCTGAGATTTGGGTGCTGTTTACTATAGAAACAGGCTACTCTACACATTGCAAGTTATTTCAAGGTTGAGAGTGTGAATTGATACTGTGTCTCTTTTGCCCTTATATACTGAAAAAATAAAAAGCCATCCCTATAAGAGTAATTAGCAATAGTAATGAAATAAGGAGAGAGGTATAGAATAATGCAAGAGGTCTCAAAGTTGTCTGGCTATTGGAATTTCCTAGGTAACATCAAAAAATAAGGATGCCTGGATCCCACCCCAGATCTATCAAATCAGATTTACTGATTTAGAACCAGGGATATGACCTAGGAATTAGCATTGAAAAAAGAAACTCTCAAATGAGTTGTCTAACATACATCTGAGATTGATTGAGAAGTGCATGTGATAGTCTTCAAAAACAGATGGCACATGAAAGAAACAGATGACTGCAGAGTGAAGCAGAGGCCACCGTGAGACTTTTCTTCTTCTTGGATCCCCACCACCAGTCTGTGTGTCTACAACATTCTGAAGATTCCTACTAATGCACCCAGTTGGGAAAGAAACATGACTAATATTTGTAAGTTTCACCTCTTTTTTTCAATTAAGAGAATTGCCAGCTGGTGAAAAAAGGATCAAACAGGCTGCCTCTGGCAAAGACTGAGACTTCGTGGGGACAAAATTAGATGTGGAACTGATGTAATTTCCGTGGGTTCCCACTATCAAGGGAAGCTATGGAGGGAAAAAAGAAAGAAAGAAAATAAAAGAAAGAAAGAAATCATGAAAAAATAAAAACAATCAGATCTAAAAGAAAAACATATTTCAAGAAATAGAAGGAAATTATTCACAATTTCTTCATTCTATGTTACACCATAAAAATAATTTTAATTTAATCAAACAAGAACCAAAAGACAAGACAAGAGGAGGATAGAAGAAGGCAGAGAACACCCTGGATCTGGGTAACAAATTCAAAACAACATCAGAAGTAATAAATGAATGAAAGAAAGGAACAAAATCTACATCATTTTGAATTGAATCACTGACAGAAAGGGAAGATTTAAACTAATTACAACAGAAGTATGTAAAAAAATGAAATTGATAGATATATTACGATATAAGGAGAACTGAAATATTTGAGTAAATATAAAGTAATTAATTTAAATATATAATAAAACATATCCTTAATTTAAAAAACTGTATCTAAGTATTAAAAGATTATTAAATATTCCATGAAAATTTGACATAAAATATTTAAGCTACCAGTTAAGCTACTGAGCATCAACAATAGAGACAGACATTTTAGACATTTTTAATTTTTTACTTACAATGTAAAAAAAAACGAAATCAGCTTGGCCTCAGAATTCTCTACAGTAAAAATATTCTGAAGATATGAAAGTATGATTAGTATGATACAAGAATATTATAATCACCTAAAGTATTCAAATATAAAGGCAACATGCAGACAGTCTAAAACATGAAATATTCCATGGAATGAAGCATCCATGAATCCTTCTAATTAAAAATATCCAAAGATCAAAACTTGTGATTTAAGATATTAAGAAAAAGATCCCTCAGCAATGGATAAAATCTGAAAAAAGGATGGATGGTGGGCCATTAATAAATTTGTATATAAAACCATGCCACATTTTGCTTACAGAACAGACTCTTAAAAGAAAGTTGACAGTGTAAAATAATAGTGGAGCTTAAAATAACAGGAGGTAAGAGGTAAAGGAGAAGGAGCAAGTGTGAGTTGTCTGTTACCTTTATTTTTCACAGTAGGAGTGAATTGGTACTACATTAAACTGAGGCACAAGGTTAAAGAAACTTTTCCTGGTGGTTTTTTAACTTGCTTTTTCTTAACCTTTAAGCTATAATTTAGCTATAATTTAGGAAATAATATCCCTATGGTAATGCATAGTATATTTTAAATTCAAGAACGTCTTTAATTTATTCTCTTCTATTAAACTAAATAAAATTGAAATTAATACTTTTTATTTAAAACAAATCTCTCTACACTATAGAAGTTATATTTAGAAAATAATTCCTGTATATATAGCCATCTTTTTTGGAATTATTTCCACCTAATATAAATGATAGCTACTTTCTGAGTGGTGTGATATGGGGTGTGACTTTTATTTTGTGTGCCACATGGAACATTGAAATTTTTATAATAAACATGCATTGTTTTTACAAAATGATAAAATGGAATCAAAATACAATAGTTAATGGCTGTTAGTCAGCTGTAAATTTAAGGATGCTTATTTTCTTCTTTTTTTCTGTATTTTTAATTTCCCCTCTCCCCGTGAAAAAATATTATTTATATATATACGTATATATATGTGTATATATATATGTATATATATATAATTTCCTTTGATGACATTCAAAATCTGTTCCCATTCCAGAGATACTTGTTTTGTTTTTTATTAGTTTGGTGTGTCTCCTTCTAGACTCTTTTTGTATGCATGTCCTAACATACATAGGGAGTCTCAGTTTTGTTTGTATTTATGTAATATTTTCATACTGCATATTATGCTCCACTGCTTTCTCTTTTGGATTGCCAAGTTACATGATTTTTATATAGAAGACAAAGATCTACCTTATTCTTTTAACTATGTAGAATACTTTATAATATGGACCTATCACAATTTCTTTAGCTATCCTTCCATTTTTGATCATTTTATTTGCTTCCAAGTTCTCCAAATGTTTGCACTTTGAATAGATGCTAAAATAATCATCACTCTAGATATTTTTTGGGTCACAAGCATGTTTCTTTAAGGTAGATTCTGAGAAGTGAAAATGATGAATCCTTAGAAACATAGTTTTTTTCTTCTTTGAATTGCTATCCAAAGTGTCTTTACAAATTTACATTCTCATCAGAAGGATTGTACCTTTCTAAATAAAGTGTTTCCATTCTCCGATGCTAGTGCACATACCTACTTCCTCTTTCAACTTACATTTTACAAATCTTATATTCAAAGTGAATTCACAATCTAGAAAATGTTTAAATGTTTATTAATAGTTTTTTTCTCCTTCTGTCTTTTTCTCTCTCTCTCTGTGATGACTTCATGGGGGACAGAGAAAGATTAATAAGTAATTGAGCCATTATGTGATTAATGTTCTATGGATAAGCAGAGAGGAAAACGTAAAGAATAATCAACTCAAGTTTTAGAATGTGTCAAATGCTGTTTGAATTGTCTTAAAAGGTAAGGGTGTGGTCTCTGAGTATAGCAGGAGAATGGGTATTCCTAGAAAATATATAAAAATAAAAAATTTACAAAACATGGGTTATGATCTCAAAAACCTCTATGGGTAACAAATAGGTGAAATTTGCCAAGGGTAAGAAAAATAGCGTAAGGGAGAAGATCCTGTCCCAGCCTCACTGTTGGTAAACAGTAGGGAAAGTGGGAACAGCGGCAAACAAGCACTTAGGCCAGATCTGCAAAGCAAACAGCTGCTATTCAAATACTCACTGCTATGAGGCTTTGAAGATCCAGTGTTGTCAAGTAGGATTTTGCAAGAGAAATTAAAATTCTGAATAACTATGTAGAACTTCTTGTTTTTTATATGTAAGACATTGATTCAAAAATGTATATTTTTAAATATTGTATAATTCAGAGAAAAAATTTAGAGTAACAAGCCTGTTGTGGTTTCCCTGGGACTGTCCCAGTTTTAGTACTAAAAAGTCCCTCATCTCAGGCAGGCAGACTGGCACAGTTGGTCACCCTAGTTATAGAATCCTTTTGTGTCCACGTCCAGCCCAAGGACTGCCATTTTGTAACTTCAGAAGAATAAAAGTCCTCCTTTTAAGGACTTGCCCTCATTTTGAGGTCTGGAGCCCATTTTCATTGTGAAGTCATAGGGGAAAGTATTGCAGAAAGGGGTTGGAGAGATTGGTAGAGGCAAAATCATGTGTGCCTATTATTTGACATTAAAGAAACAAGGATTATGCGTATGGAAAACTAGCCTGAAATCCTGAAATTTCGTTGCAGTTTGAAAGCTTTTTTTGTATTTTCCAGAAGCTGAAATTCACTACTTGGTTAGTTGGTTCATTGCTGAAATTATCTCAAGAGGTAGTAAGTTCCTCCATAGTCTCAGAGAATCACTGATCATCTGTACAAACTCACTTTCCAATCATTAAGGGTGCTGCTACTTTGACATCTTTCTTCCATGCCTCTACTTCCCTAGCGCAGAAGATCTCAGCATGTGTTCAGATTCTCAAGTACCACCAGCCACCAGCCCTTAGGTTTCTCTTCTCCCCAAAAGATGCAGTGGGAACAATAAGTGTTATTTTTGATGTGAACAAAATTCAGCACTCCTATCTAAGGGATTTGAGTTGCACTGATCACCATAGTAACAAGACAAAAATATAATTTGAATAATACATTTGAAAATGATGTGGTGCAGAGGCCATGCCTGGAAGGATCACAAGAAAGAGGGAGAGAGTAGAAAAACACATTTTAATCTTTTATAGAATAATGCAAATAATTGAATTATAGAACACCAGTATTTAATCATTAAGAGTTCATTTTAAAGTATAAGAAAATGAGATCTACAGAGGTTATGTGACTTTCCCAAGGTCACTCAGTTACTAAAGCTGGGGCTTCAGTCTCTATCTCTTTAACTCAATGCTTTGTTAAAAATAAACATTTGCAGGCCAAGGTGGTAGGATTGCTTGAGGCCAGGAGTTTAAGATCAGCTTGGGCAACATAGGGGGATCCTGTCCCTACAAAAACTAAAAAAAAAAAAAAAAAATTAGCCAGGGTTGGTCACTTGTGCTTCCAGTCCCAATTACTCTATTCAAGAGGCTGAGGTGGGAGAATCACTTGAGCCCAGGAGTTCAAGGTTACAGTCAGTGCCACAGCACTCCAGCTGCCTGGAAAAGGCAACAGAGCAAGACCCTGTCTAAGAAAAAAAAAAGCCCCGAAAGGCAAGAGAAACTTAATGACATTGTACTCTGTTTAGTGTTCTTATATCTGGGAGGTAATTCTAAGACATAATGGAAGGGAAGAGAGGAAAGAAGGAAAGATATTGGTTATGAGGAGGTGATCAATCAATAGAGGATGCATTGTCAAATAAAGTACTCGTGGATGTATTAAGTGCATTTCTTCCAGAGAACTCTCGAAGCCAGCGTAATACATTTGGCACAAAGTTCTTTCACCCAAAGAATGAGAAAGCATGTGTATTTGTCTATTACTACCCATTAGTCCCCTGTTGAAGGTTGCTCCTGGGTGATACTGAACATATAGGCAGAGCAGGCAAAAGTGGTCAGAGAACACTTCAGGCAAAGAGAGGCATATGATTATAGTTGGAAGACAGCATGGTTTAGAGAGCATATATGCTGGACATCACAGCATCTATTACACTCTGTCTCCTACACCATGCATCTCAGCACTATCCTGCCACTGAGAGGGGAAGGGAGGGGGGGGAAAAGAGAGAGAGAGAGAGAGAGAGAGAGAGAGAGAGAGTATACTTGTATACTTTCTGTTGCTGCAGCTGTTTCTAAGGCATCCACTGTTATATAAGCTCTCCTTCCTCAACCAACCATTCTAACTTGTACAGTACTTTGGCTGGTCTAGATTGATTAGCCTGTGGCATAAACAGACCTGTATCCCTATGAGAAATGATCTATTTATCATGGCTTTGTCAAACTCTAGTAGTTGTAGTTGCCCATTCATGGTTATTGCTGGGGATAGAAGTTAAAAATATATCCCAGTGAATACCCTAAGTATGAACATATCTCTTCATTCCCATTATGTAGCAGCAGCAAGAACTCCTCCTGATAATTGGGAAGATTACCACTGCCAGAATAGCAATTACCTTCTTTGCCTGCTTATATAATGACAATAAGAGACCAAATGACCAATAGAAACTATATTCTCAGGTTTAATAGAACTTTATTTCGTCACTTAGCAGAAACATTCTCACCTTGGAAAACTGGATTTCTAATACAGCAGAGAATAAAGCCCTTAAATGTATTACTGGGGGTGATGGGTAGACCCATTCCTAATTCCACCTTCAGGTTTCTCACCCACATGTTTTATCTACTAGGGAAATTACTTGATATAATGGTTGTTGTTTCAATGTATATAACAAATTTTAAAGAGCAGCACCTTAACTCAGAGGGCCATCCCTATCTGGTGCCTTACATATGCTTTTATGAGGTCATTTTCATATTCTGTTAACCAGTAATGTCTAAGAGATATAGTATATGGTACTAGGAGTGGATTCCATGGTCATTGAATTTTGTTGTACCTCCTTCACAGTGAAATGGATGTCATAATATTCAGCACATGATGGAAAGCTCCAACCTATATTCACTTGATATGCTGCGGTCAAGTGCTTAATATGTATGCACAAGATCAGGTAGCATAGCAGATGCTGATTTATTCATGCATTCCTTCATTCATTCATACATTCCTACTTCCTTTTTTTATTCATTTAATTAAGTGTTACCTGCATAGTAAACTAATCTTATGTGCAGAGCTCAATGAATTCTTCATAGCTAATCACCTAGGTAAATACTAAAACTTCAAGATATAGACTATATCCAGAACACCAGATGGTCCCTTGATGTTCATTTCAAGTCAGTACCTCCACAGAGGTAATCTTGAGTTAAATCTTCTGATGCATAGATTATTTTAACCTGTTCCTGAGCATCAAGCAAAATGGTATGTTATGTACTATTTTTTTTTTTTCTGGATTCTTTGGCTAAACATAAAGTTTTCGCATGTTATTCATATTCTTATGTGTACCAGTAACTTGTTCTTACTATGAATATGCAAAAATTTATCCATTCTGCTGTTGATGGACATTTGTAACATTTCTACTTTTTGGCCATTATGGATAAAGCTACACTAAACTTTTGGTGCACTTATGTGCTCATTTCTCTTTGGTATGTTCCTAGTGGAAATACTGGGCTATAGTTTAGGTGTATGTTTATCTTTAATAAATTCTACAAAATAGTTTTCCCAAGTGATTGAAGTAATTTACACTCCCACCAATATTTGATGGTTGCTCCCATTTCTGCCAGCATTCACATTGTAAGTCTTTTTATTTTACTCACTGGTGGTTTATACTGGGATCATCACTTTATGGTAATATTTGCATTTTCCTGATCAGTGATGTTGAGCAACTTTTGATATGCTTATTGGTCACTTGGCTATTCTGTTTTGTGAAGAGGCTGTTCAAAATTTCCCCATGTTTAAATTAGGTTGGATTTTTTTTATTACTGATGATTGAAAATTATTTATGTGTTCTACATTTAGATGTTGTCAAGACACTTTCTCTTGTCAAATACATTCTTGAGTCTATGGCTTGCCTTTTGACTTTTTCATTGGGGTACTTTGATAAACAAATGTTCTTAATGGATAGGTTTTATTAAATATGAGAACATATGATTATCAAAGTACCTTATTAAAAATGTGAAAAGGCAAACCAGACATTAAAGACTATGTAGATGTTCTATTTACCTTTCATTTTCTCTCTCTCTCTTTCTCCTCTCTTTCTTTCTTGTTTCTTCTTGATCAGGATTTACAGAGTTTTTGCCCTTCAAAGAACCAACTCTTGGCTTTGTTGATTTATCTATTGAATATCCTTTTTAAGAAATTGATTTCATTATATCAATTATATCTATTTTATTGATGTCTATTTCATTATTTCTACTTACTATAGTTTTAATTTGCTTTTGTTTAGCTCTTTTCCACAACTGGAACCTGAGATTTATAATATTCAAACTTTATTTCTTAAATTTTAATTTTGATGACAAATTTCTAATTATTGTTACAATTTTCCAACATTTTACCATGATTATTTTGAAACATGCAGTAATTATCAGAAAATTTTAAACACTTCACTCACAACAATATTTTATTATTACCGTTTCACTATGTATTCTCAAATTTTTAATAATATTTCTAATTATTTTCCAAATTGTGTATATCATATTTCCTTGAGAAAAGTGCAAGGGTTCTCATTTCATCACATCATTGAAAACACTTGATATGGTCTCTAATTTTACTTACGATAGTGTGTACTAGAATTATATTATGGTTTTAACTTGCATTTCACTAGTGATTAATTGCTTTGTGGATTTTTTCTTATGTCTATTTGTTATCCATATATAGCATATTTTGTGAATTGTCTGTTCAAATTTTTATACTTTTTCATTTTCTTTTGGATTTTTATTTTCTTATTATTGAGTTTTAAGTTCTTTATATAATTTGATCACAAGCCATTTATTTTATATAATGACATATAAATATGACTTGCAAATATCTTCTCACAATCTGTGGATATCATTTCATTTTCTTAATAGCATCTTTCGTGGGATTTTGAATTTTTTAATTAAGTCCTATACATTGTTAGAGATAGTGTTATTATTTATGTACATGCAAACATATGATTATAATGCATTCTTGTTAGAATGATCTTTTCCCTCATGACTCTCACTCTTTTTGACTTCTAATACATCTTTTTATTAGCATTTTCTTTTTATGATATTACTATAATTATATCATAAGTTTTGTTGTTGGTTCTTGAATGGTACATGATGTTTCCTTCCGTTTAACTTTTGTGTTATAAATTTTAAGTGTGTTTCATTTATACAAAGTATAGCTGTTTTTCCGGTCTGAAATCTTCCTCTTTAATTGAAGGTCTTATTTCATTCACATTTAAAGTAAATGCTGATAAGTTTGACATTATACATGTTATTTTCCTGTTTTAAAAACCTTTTATTTACTTCATTGTTCATTTCTTACCACTTTTCCATTGATCCATATCTTTTCTTGGTATTTCATTTCATTTTATTTATACATTATTTACTTCTTAATATTTTTCTTATAGTGTGTTACCTGGAAATTTTTAAAAAATATATCTTTAATGTACATAGTCTACATTATATCAGCACTTTTACCATGTCCTGAATAATTTGAGAACCTTACAAAGTTACCCAAATATTTAACCTTCTTGCATTCTTTTCTGTCATTATTGTATATTGTCATGCTCAGTTAAAAGATCATCAAGATTTTCCTATTTTCATTACTGTAGATATTCAATAGTTTTATATGTAATTTATATTTTCTAATATGTTCATTCTTTATTGCTTTCCCATTCTTTCAGACCGGAAAGATGGGAGCAACACTACAAATCCTGCAGGCATAAAAAATATTATGATCTTCATATTGTGAAAAAGTTGTACCAATATTTTCAAATATATTTATCAAAGCAAACAAAATGCTCAAAAAATAAAACTGACCAAATCTTACCATAAAATAAATAGAGCTTTGGAGATTCTTATGTGTGTTAATGAAGTTGAGAGTATTATTAAGTAAGAAAACTTCCACCAAAGAAAACCCCAAATCCATATGAATTCATTGGTGATTTTTTTCTCAAATATTTAAGAAAAAAATATCATCAATCTTGAGCAAACATCTCCAAAGAATGAAAAAACACAAGTCAAACTCTAATTGTCTTTTTCTGAGGCCAGTATAATTTTTATTCCAAATCCTGACAAGAATATTACAAAAAGCAAAATTATAGACTGTATTAGAAGTCTAAACCGGTGTAATAAGAGAAACAAATTAAAGAGAAGTCATATGGATTAGAATTGGGGAAGTAAAACTGTCATAATTCTCAGATGACCTGATTTTTGTACCAAGAAATCCAAAAACAAATATAAAAAAAGATTACATTTAATAAGTGAATTAAGTGAGGTCCTTGGACTCAAGGTCATTATAGTAACATTTAATAGAACTTAATCGGTAGCCTATAAACAAAGAATAAGAAAGAAAATAAAAAATAAGAAAGAAAATAAGAAAATTAAATAATAAAAGGGTACTCAACAATTTCTAAATAAATTTTTATTTTAGAAAAATTTTAGATTTACAAATATAAGTTGTGAAAATAACACAGAGATCTCATATACTCCTACCCCACGGCTTCTCCTATTATTAATATCCTATTAATCCTATTAATAATAGAATGGTACTTTTTGGTACAATTAATGAGCCAATACTGAAACAATATTATTAACTCAAGTTTATGTCTTTTTAACATTTCCTTAGGTTTTTTTTTTTAAATCCTTAATTCACTTTCTCTGCTTTAGAATTCCATCCAGTATACCCCCATTACATTACGTTTATTTGCCATTTCTCCTTAGGGTTTGTTGGGCTGGAACAGAATCTGAGACTTTTCTTTTTTTGATGACCTTGATAATTTTGACAAGTAATGGTCAGATATCTTTAGAATATCTATCAATGGGGAGTTTTATGATGCTTTTCTCACTATTACACTGTTTTTATAGGTTGGTCAAGACAAAGAACATCGAGATATAATGTTATTTTCATCACATTGTATCAAAGAGGCATACTGCTAACATGACTTACTGATGGTGTTGATCTAGATCACCTGGCTAAGGCAATGCTTGTCAGGTTTCTCCACTTCAAAGTTTCTCTTCCTTTCTCCTTCCCTCTTTGCCTACTCTACTCTTTGAAAGAAGGTCACTATGTGCAGCCCACACTTAAAGAGTGTGGGTTGCACATCCACCTCTTTGAGGACACACTATGCACATAAATTATTTGGAATTCTTCTACACAGGAAATTTGCCTCTTCTCTCCCATTTATTTATTCAATTTTTATGTCAGTATGGACTCATGGATACTTATTTTATACTTTAGGATATAATTCAATACTATTTTATTCTGTTGCTCATATCATTCCAGTTTTGGTGATTGGATCCTTTTTTAGTTGGCGTCTGTTTTCTTTTGACACACTATAATATCATCATTATCTTTTTTTTTTTATAGTACTTTTGTACTTTCTAATACTACAAGTTGCTCTAGGTTCATCTTTACATTTCTATTTTCTGCCCACTCTTAGGACAAGCATTTTATCTTAGGATTCCCTGGTTTTTTTTTTTTTTGTTGTTTGTTTGTTTGTTTTGTTTTGTTTTTAATGGAAGAATGGTATTAGAAACCAAGTTAGATGATAGGTAAGCTTGTTGCTCCTGGAGTATTGTTTCTAGGCTGCCTCCGTTGACAGAGCAAGTAAATATATGTGCATATAAACCATGTAGATAGTAATGTCTATAAATATTTTTATATCAAACCACCTGTATTGATATCATTCTAAATATGAGTTCACACTGATGTAGCCAACTCTAATACATTATCACATAGAGCATTCTAGCTTCCTCACCTCCTTGCTTATCTGTAGACCCCTCTTCATCAGTGAGGAATGTGGTTTCTGCCCTCGATGATTCATTCCTTTAGTTGTTTAATTCCAGGAAACATGTGTAGTGGTCACCAGAATGGTTAACTCATATCTGCATGGGAAACAGCTTTATCAGCTAGAGTATGGTGCTTCTGTACAGGTTCCTTTAGTATTTGCCTTGAGTATTACAGATACCACTCAATTTGAAAGTTATATAGGTTATCACTTTTTTCTACCCTCTTCAGTAAAGTTATGTACACATTCATAACATAATTAGATTGTTTTATCACTTTCTTCATTCTATTTTGGGATTTCCAACCTCTTAAATTACTTTTTATCATATAAACACATAAAGGTTTCTCTTTGTGTGGTAAAATTCTACAGTTTTAAATGAATACATAGTGTTATGTATCTAGATTAAAGTTATGAAGAATAGTTTCACTGCCCCAAAATGTCCCCTTTGACTTATCTATTTAACCCTTTCCCTCGCTCCCCTTTTCCCAAGCCCTGACACTGATTTTTGACCATTACTATACTTTTTCCTTTTTTATAATGTCATATAATTATTATCAACAATATGTAGACTTTTAGGATTAGCTTTTTTCCTCCTAGCAATATTCATCCTTATCCTTATAGCTTGCTAGCTCATTTCTTATAATTGCTGAAATATACAATATTTCATTGTATGAATATACCACAATTTATTTATTCTCCTATTAAAGGACATTTTCATTGCTTCTAGTCTCAACTTCATTTTAGCACTAAATATTCAATCACCCTGGAACTACTCTACTAATATATGCACAAGATCTCAACCTATCCTGAAAACTATAAAACATAATTGAGAGAAATTAAAGAATTTTTGGGAACTGATCCACAATTACTTGATAATCTGATTTATAACAAAAATGGAAAAAGATGGTCTTTTTTATAATGAGGCTATGGAAATTATATATCCATATAAAAGAAAAATGAATTTCTACCTCATAACATATATAAAAATATTAACAATAGCCAGATTGGTGGCAGACCTGAATTAAGGACAAATGAAAGCTTTAAAAGAAAACTTTATTACTTTGGAGTTGACTAGATTTTTCTTAAATAGTGACAAGCAAAGCACTAATTAAAAAAAGAAGAACTAATAAATTTTGTTACATTAAAATTGAGAACTTGGTTAATCAAAAAACACAAATTTAAAATGGAAATGCAGGGAGAGGGAGTAAGAAGATATTTGGGTATATTGGACAGAGTAATCATGTTTATCATTAAATCCCAAAATTGAATAAGAAAAATACAGCCATATTTCAGTAGAAAAATGGACAGAAAAGATGATTAGACACTTCACAAAATAAGATATCCAAATGGCCAGTGAAACTATAAAAAGTGCTCAACATCATTTATCATGAGAGAAATGCAAATTAAAACTGTAATAAGATAGCACTAAAAACCTTTAAAAGCACTGAATTGTTGAAGATGGAAAATACCAAGTTTTCATTAGAATTATCAATCAAAATTTTCCTATTCTGATAATGGGAAGGTGATTTGATACAATTATATTTAAAACTGGCAGTAGATACTTAAGCTGGACATATTATATGATCTCTAAACTAACAATGCTAACACTCTTAACTAACAACTAACACTCTTAGTTCCATACCTAAGAGAAATGTGTACAAAAGTTTTAAAAAAGACAAAAACTAGAAGATTTTTTTAAAAGGCAACACTGGAAATGATGTAAATTCTAATCAAGCGTTTGAATGGATAAAAAATATTTGTGTTCTATTCACATAATGGAATACACTATAGCAATGAGAATAAAAAGGATCTATGAATGATCCTAAAATAGTTACAAATCATATCTTACAAACAGTGTTAGGTGAAAGAAGTCAGATGCAAAAGAAAACATGATTCCACCTATGTAATGTACAAAGAAAGCATGCAATATTAACTTACACTGTTAGAAGTCAAGGTAGTGAATACCTTTGAGGTATAGTGGCCAGAAGACAGCATGGGTAGAACTTCTGGGTTCTATTAATGTTCTATTTCTTATCTGGATAGGTTTAGTTTGTAAAACTTCACCAAGGTATATGCTTATAAATTGTGCACTGTCCTTCAATTATATTATATGCCAGAATTTTAAGACACACATACACAAAGGTCTCATTTTTGTTGAGCTGACCTCATGGTTGTATACTCCACCTGTATGGCTACTCTGGACTCTTTTCACAATAAGTCTATCAGCTTCCCCCATCTCCAGTACCACTGTCTGTTCTCTGAAAAGCTGGTGCCTCCTTTTTCTGCATCATCATCTTTTGGAATTTTATTTCCTGCCTTTTATATACCTCATTTCTTTGTTAGCTCTGAAGATCTTCAAAGAAAATGAATTCCCTTCAGTCACTGTTACTTTGTTTCTTATGCCATATAATTCATTCTCATCTTCTGTTGTTTCCCTCCACATGAGGAAACAAGATCTTTTGCATAGCAGATATCCAAACATAACCCTAAATGAGCCATGATGTTTATAAGGAACTCCATAAGAGCCATAAGAATTGTCCTATGGGCAGAGAACTATCTTATCTATCACAGGATCTTTGGGACATAATACCCTCCAAGGACCAGGAAGAAAGTGCATGTTGGCAATGTTGGGTTTTACATCCCACTTGCAGTTTGGTGGTCATCCTCCTCTATTAAGTCAAAGTTCATTTGAATTTGATACTGGGTGTGGTTCTAACTCTCAATATCTAGAGATCCTTGAGTTTTCCCCAGTGTCTTTTCCCTAAGATCTCCAGGGTTCACTTGTTGACAGATGAAGAATATCCTATACCCTCCCGCAGAAGCCATTTCTTCACACTATGAAATACACATATAACTTTCATTCCCTCTGCTAACACAATTTATCTTACCCAAACCATTTATTAATAATACAATGTGTAATCCCCAAATGCTTTGGATGACACTGCTCTGACTGAATGTTATTTAAAAGCATGCTTCTGAAAAAAAAAATGCTATAAATTATGCCTCTTTGGTTATTTTAATTTTCTTTTATTGCATCTTGGCAATGTTCAATAAGAATACATTGAAAAAATGAGACATTATACAGCATGGATTAATTACAATGATATTAAGAGATCCCGTGGCAGTGCCTTTAGAGCTAACAATGGCAAACTCAGGCAGATTTAAAAAAAATTAAAAGCTACCTGATGTTTTTTTCTCCCAAATACAATAGAAATTGTAAATATGTTGCAAAGAATTTTTTTCCTTTTCTTTTTCATGCATTTTTTTTTAGTTCTTCCAAAAACAGCAATTCTTATCCTAGACAAGATAAAAGGACAGGATCTAATGACCTTCTGCTGAAGGATCAGGTGATTCTAGAACAGAGAAGCTATTCAAAGGGGTACTCTACCAAGTGTTACTTACACATATGATTTATTTCTTGGCCAATGCTCTTTTATTTTTTGGCAGGACAAGAGAAACACTGAATGACTTTTTCAGTTCACCCTTTCACCCTTGACCTGTTTTTTTTTTTTTTTTTTTTTTTTTTTAAATCCACATAGTCCTCCTTCAAATGTCATTTCTACTTGTTATGCATCTTCTCTGAAGTTTGTGGGCTTCCATCTAGCCAGATGGAGCAATAGATAGGGATGCACCAGCATAGGAGTTTAGCTACTTGCATTCCGGAATCAAATTTAATTATTTATCTACCAGTTTTGCTATTTAATAACTGTGTGACATCAGGAAATTTACTTTCTACCACTGAACTTTAATTTCCTAATCTGTAAGATGGTTAATCTATAGTAGTTATTCTAAATGGTTACCATGGATATTACATGAAGCACATATTCAAAAACTGTTAGCTATTAGTATATTATTGTCAATTATGGTACTGAAAAGTTGGTCTTCCTCATTTTAGAAAGAATTTCTTACTCATGTATATATTAATATGTTTACCTACACAACTCTAAGATCATCAAACTTACTGGATTTTGGGACAATACCATTGTATTAGTAAACATTCTCCAGAGAAACAGATCCAATAGGAAGTAGATAAATAGAAACAGATCTGAGAATCCTGACATAAAACTATCCTCATATAGCCATCTAATCTTTGACAAAGCAGACAAAAACATATGCTGGGGAAAAGAATCCCTTTTCAATAAATGGTGCTGGGAAAACTGGTTAGCCACTTGTAGAAGGCTAAAGCAGGACCCACACCTTTCACCTCTCACAAAAATCAACTCATGCTGGATAACAGACTTAAACCTAAGGTATGAAACTATTAGAATTCTAGAGGAAAATGTTGGAAACACTCTCCTAGACATTGGCCTAGGCAAAGAGTTTATGAAGAAGTCCCCAAAGGCAATCACAGCAGCAACAAAAATAAATAAATGGGACACGATCAAACTAAAAAGCTTCTGCACAGCCAAATAAACAGTCATGAAAGTAAAAAGACAACCTACAGAGTGGGAGAAAATTTTTGCATCCTACACATCCGATAAGTGGCTGATAACTAGAATATACTTAAAACTCACGAAAATCAGCAAGAAAAAATCAAATAACCCTATTAAAAAGTGGGCAAAGGACTTCAACAGAAACTTTTCTAAAGAAGACAGAATGGCCAACAAACATGAAAAAATACTCAACATCTTTAATCGCCAGGGAAATGCAAATTAAAACCACAATGAGATATCACTTAACTCCAGTGAGAATGGCCTTTATCAAAAAGTCTCCAAACAGTAAATGCTGGCATGGATGCGGAGAGAGGGGAACACTCCTACACTGCTGGTGGGACTGCAAACTAGTTCAACCTCTGTGGAAAGCAACTTGGAGATACCTGAAAGTGATACAAGTGGATCTACCATTTGATCCAGCAGTTACTGGGCATCTACCCAAAAGATCCAATGACACTCTACAAAAAAGACACCTGCACTCGAATGTTTATAGCAGCACAATTCATAATTGCAAGGCTCTGGAAACAGCCCAAGTGCCCATCAATCCAAGAATGGATTAATAAAATGTGGTATATGTATACCATGGAGTACTATTCAGCTCTAAGAAACAACGGTGACATCTTATATTTTCCTGGTTAGAGCTGGAACCCATACTACTAAGTGAAGTATCCCAAGAATGGAAAAACAAGCACCACATATACTCACTAGCAAACTGGTATTAACTGAGCAGCACCTAAGTGGACACATAGGTACTACAGTAATATGGTATTGGGCAGGTGGGAGNTATACATACATAATGAATGAGATGTGCACCATCTGGGGGATGGTCATGCTGGAATCTCAGACTTGTGGGGGGAGGGGGGAAAGGGCATTTATTGAAACCTTAAAATGTGTACCCCCATAATATGACGAAATAAAAAAATATATATAGAGAGAGATAGAGATATATGAGATAGCGTTTATTAAGGCATTGGATCCTGTGATTATACATACTAAGAAGCTCTATGATATGCCACCTGCAAGCTGGAGAACCAGAGAAGCTTGTGGTGTGGCTCCAAGCCCAAAGACAAAAAACAGGAAAGCCAATGGTGTAACTCTCAGTCCAAGGTCAAAGGCCTGAGAATCTTGGGGGCTGCTGGCACAGGCCTTGGAGTCTGAAGGTCAGAAAATCTGTTGTTCTGATGTCCAAGGACAGGAGAAGATGGGTGTCCCAGCTCCAGGGGAGAGAGAGATAACATGAATTTGTCTTATCTCTGCCTTTTTGGTCTGTTTGGGCTCTCCACTGATTGGATGGTGCCGGCCCACATTGGATGAGGGTGGATCTCCCTTACTTAGTCTACTGATGTAAATACTAATCTCCTGTTAAAACACTCTCACAAACATACCCCAAAATAATGCTTTACCAGCTATCTGGGTATCCTTTAACCCAGTCGAGTTGATACCTGAAATTAACTATCATAGCCATCTTTGACTTGATTTTTAAGTTATATCTAAAAGTTACTTACCTATGACACTGTTTCTTTCTTGTTCATTCTTGTAATCTAGATGTCCAGATGGCCACACTGCCACTAAATATCTAGGTGAAGCTAATTTAAACTAATTTAACACATCAACTTCCCTGTGAGTTGTATTTAACTCATGCTAGTTTGAACCCAAGACCTTGTGAAGCATATGTGATTTACATGTCTCTTCACTTTGGGAGCCTTGTGCTCTAGTTTTCAAGTTGGATATGATTCATATACAGAAAATAATAAAAAAATGACAAACATTTCATTAAATTAGAAAGGACCGTTTTGTTTTGGAAGTTTTTATTCTGTTTTCAGAATAAAACACTGTGGCCCCAAGGAAAAAAAAATTTTTTTTTCTAGAGTGGCAGTGTGTTAAAAACTAATTTAATACCCTCCTTCCTTCCCCCTAATTGGATATGTGAGGCATTCTTCAAGATCTTAACAAAGTGCCATGGAACTTCTGATTTGGATTTATTTCTGATTCTGGATTATGAACCACTACATTGCTGCTTCTCTGTGTATACCCTATCCCCAACAGCATCAACTTGAATGAAACTCAGTACCTCCTTGTGACTCTGGTAGATCTTTCAGAGGATTTTTAAAGTTTCACAGGGTACCTGAGTGGGACAGGGCTGACATGTCTTGCACAACTTTCTACCACCTTTCTGTCTCTGTAGTTCTCTGCCTATCAATTTTCTTTCTTTCTACTTTGTTCTGAATTATTCCCAAGAATTGGAAATTCTTCTCTGTCTATAATGCTATTTCTCTTCTGTCTGATATCTTGTGGCATCCACTATTCTCTTTATCCAACACAATGATAAAGATAGTCCTTTACAAATCAAAGACAGTGCTTCCCTGAGAGAATTGTAAACATCAGCTTTTATGATAATGCCATTTTTCTCTTTGAAAACCTATATCAAGCAGACTATAAATTACATCCCCTATAGATAAAAATGTAAACTTGAAAAATTGAAAGACAATAGTTTTGTTTAGCTTAGCCATTTCAAAGTCATCAAAAGTTTAGTTTTGCCTAAGCAATTTATAAATTTTGAATAATTTCAAAGGATATACCAACAAAATTTTTATGGAGCTAGAAAGTTGATTTTAAAATTTGTATGGAAAAATAAATAAGCAAAAATAGTTATGAAAATACTAAAAAGAAAGAGCTATCAAAGAGAATTATTTCTATCAGATTTCAAAACATTACAAAGCTTCTCTATGAAAACACTGTGCTACTCACAAATGAATAGGCAGAAAAATCTAATACAACAAAATAGAATAGAAATTCAAGAAATAGACCAAACTACCTATCGAAATCGACTATGTAATAAATGTGATAACTTAAATTAATAAGGCAAAGACGTTAAAAATTGCATAAATATTTCAAAATATACAATATTAGATCTAGTCCTCACATCATACACAAGAAAAAAAATGTTAACTAAACAATTCTAAAATAAAATTCAATTCCTCTATAACTTGAATAATAAGGCAAGCTCTCTATTACTCAAAACCTAGATTCAATAAAATAAAGATTGTAAATTTGACTATATAAAATTTAAAAAACCTTTTTAATGGCAAAAGCTTTATAAACGAAGATTAAAGAGAAGTGAAAAATTACAAAAAAATATTTGTAACATGTATAGATAATCATTAATATCCTTAAAAATAACTTTCAAAACTTGAGAAAAACACTAAAAATCCTATGGAAAAGTAGGCAATCGATGCAAAAAGTAGGCAATAGATGTGAACAGACAATTTACCAGGAATATATTAAAAATGCACTTTAAATTTATGAAATGTTCAAATGCAAATTAAAACTAAATTGAGATACTATTTCTCACCCACCACATTGGCAAAAATTTGAAAGTTAGTGCAGCTTAGGGAAAGAAATTTGGCAATATCTGACAAAACTATATATTAATTTGCATTTTGTCCCAGAAGTTGCTCATCTAAGAATTTACTCTGAAGATAGACTCTAAACAATATAAAATTCATATGAAACATGTTAGCATTATTTGTAATTTTCAAATATTATTAAATATCCAGACAGAAGTTGAATAAACTATGTTGTATTTATGAGCCTGTAAAAGGAATTTAAAAAGTTATGAACTAAAATGATGTGATTTCCACTGTGAAAAAATCCAAATACAGAAAAGTATAGTGTGTAAGGTATTAGTGAAAATATAAATATCATATACATATTTTTATAAGACAAAATATAGGGAAGATAAAACAGAAAATAATCAAGCTACTAGTTACAAGAAGTTCAGGAGATAGGTGGGAAAAATAAGGAAAGAGATGGCATTATATAATACAACATGGGTATATTTTTACAAAGAGATATCGTAATCTCTTTTGACTTATGTAAATAAGTTGATGCTCTAAAAAAGTCAAAACAAAAAACTAAATCCACAAAGGAGGAAGAGTTAAAACCAAAATTATATGAAAACCAGGAAATTTGTAAATGTAACTTTTGTATAATGAGACATTACAATTTTTTATTTGTATAAATTTATGGGGTACAAATATAATTTTTTTATAGGCACAGATTTTGTAGTGGTAAAGTTGGGGCTTTTAGGGCAACCATCACCTAAATAATATATATACATTTTACCTTTTAATCAATTTCTCAACTTCCACTTCCTCCCACTCCCCCACCCTTCCAAGTCACTATTGTTTATAATTCCATACTCTATATCTAAGTGTACTCATTATTTAGCTCCCATTTGTAAGTGAGAACATACTGTGTTTGTCTTTCTGTGACCAACTTGATTCATTTAAGATAATGGCCTCCAGTTCTTTCTACAGAAGAACAAGCCTACTCAGCAGCAAACACAAGCCATTTCTCATGGAAAAGGAAAGAATTTATAGCGGGGAGAAAAGAGTCCAGAGTCCAGAGAAAAAAGCCACAGAGGATCACTGTGGGTATGTGTGCATACCCATTTTGGAAAGTGGAGGAAAACAGCTCTCTTTTCTTTTCCTTTAACCTTTTATTTCTAAATTTTGCTTTGCCTTCTCCCTACCACAGTCATGTTCTTTCCTAGTATGAAGGAAAATGAAAGAAATAGCCACTGTTACTGTGTCATCAAAACCTCATACTATTTAACTCTTCAGTCTTAAAATTTTATCAAGAATTATTCCCAAAAATCAGCAAGAAAAAATCAAATAACCCTATTAAAAAATGGGCAAAGGACTTGAACAGAAACTTTTCTAAAGAAGACAGAAGAATGGCCAACAAACATATGAAAAAATGCTCAACATCTCTAATCATCAGAGAAATGCAAATCAAAACCACAATGAGATATCACTTAACTCCAGTGAGAATGGCCTTTATTAAAAAGACCCCAAACAACAAATGCTAGTGTGGATGCGGAGAGAGGGGAACACTCCTACACTACTGGTGGGACTGCAAACTAGTTCAACCTCTGTGGAAAGCAATTTGGAGATACCTGAAAGCGATACAAGTGGATCCAGCAATCCCATTACTGGGCATCTACCCAAAAGATCCAATGACACTCTACAAAAAAGACACCTGCACTCGAATGTTTATAGCAGCACAATTCATAATTGCAAGGCTGTGGAAGCAGCCCAAGTGCCCATCAATCCAAGAATGGATTAATAAAATGTGGTATATGTATACCATGGAGTACTATTCAGCTCTATGAAACAACAGTGATATAGCATATCTTATATTTTCCTGGTTAGAGCTGGAACTCATACTACTAAGTGAAGTATCCCAAGAATGGAAAAACAAGCACCACATATACTCACCAGCAAACTGGTATTAACTGAGCAGCACCTAAGTGGACACATAGGTACTACAGTAATAGGGTATTGGGCAGGGGGGCGGGGGGTGGGTATATACACACATAATGAGTGAGATGTGCACCATCTGGGGGATGGTCATGCTGGAATCTCAGACTTGTGGGGGGAGGGGGGAAAGGGCATTTACTGAAACCTTAAAATATGTACCCCCATAATATGCCGAAATAAAAAAAAACCTGAAAACTAAAAAAAAAAAAAAAAAAAGATTTATTCCCTAACATATCCAACAGAGTCTATAAAATTATATTAAATTCCTATATTATTTCATTACATTTTTCCTTTTAAAATTAGTTCGGAAATATGTTGTTTAATTCTGTAATTATCTGAATTAGAATCTTGGAAAATTGTTTTTCTATTAAATTGAAAAGTGTGGAGAAAATCAAATTAAAAAAATCATTAGGTCATCCAATCCATGAACATGGGATGTGTTTACATTTATTAATGTCTTCTTTAATTTCTTTCAGTAATGTTTTGTAGTTTCCACTGTGTAAGTCTTTCACTTCTTTGGTTAAGTTAATTCCTATGTGTTATGTTGTTTTAGCTGCTATTGTAAAGAGAATTGTTTTTGTAATTTCCTTTTTAGATTGCTCAAACTTAGTCTATAGAAATGAAAATGATTTTTGTGTATTCATTTTGTATCCTGCTACTTTGCTGAATTCATGTAGTAGTTCCAACAGTTTTGTTGGTACAATCTTTAGTGCTTTCTACATATAAGACTATATCATCTGTGTACAGAAATAAATTTACTTCTTTCCTTCCAATTTGGATGCCTTTTATTTCTTTTTCTTGACTAATTGCTCTGGCTAGAATGTCCAGTACTATGTTGAACAAAAGTGGTGAAAATAGGCATCATTGCCTTGCTCCTGATCTTTTAGTCTTTCACCATTGATTATAATGTTTGGTCTGGTTTTTAATATATGGCTTTTATTATGCTGAGGTAATTTTGTTTGTATTTCTAGTTTTGGAGGGTTTTGTCATAAAAATGTATTTAATTTTATTAAATGCTTTTTCTGCCTCATTTGAGATGATCACATGGGTATTTTTCCTTCAATGTGTATCAACAGAGTAAAAAGGCAACTGACAGAATAGGAGAAAATATTTGGAAATTATATATTTGAAAAGAATTTATATCCAGAATATACTGAAAACTCCTAACACTTAGAAAGCCAACAACATACGCTAATAAGCATATGAAAAGATTCTCAACATCTCTAATCACTGAAATATAAATGAAACCTACCATGAGATACCACCTCATATCCATTAGGATGACAACAATATTTAAAAAAATGAAAATAGGATGTATTGATGAGGATGTGGATTAATTAGAACTATTGTGCATTGTTGGTGGGAAAGTACAATGGCATAGCTGCTGTGAAAAATAGTATGGCAGTTCCTCAAAAAATTAAAAATAAAATTATCAAATAGAATGATCCACAAATTCCACCTCTGAGTATACACACAAAATAATTGAAAACAGGGTTTTGAGATATTTGTACACCCATGTTTATAGCAGTGTTATTCACAATAGCTAAAATATGAAAGAAACCCAAGTGTCTATCAATGTATTAATAGATAAACAAGGCATGGTATATACACATACAATGAAATGGCATTGAGTCAGAAAAAGAAAAGAAATTTTGACCCATGCCACAAAATGGATGAACCTTGAGAACAATATGCTAAGTGAAATAAACCAGTCACTATAAGACAAATACTATCACTGATATGAGGTACTTTTAGGGTAGTCAAAAGCAAAGAGACAGAAAGTAAAATGTTGGTTTCCTGGGACTGGAGGAAGGAGGAGATGAAAAGTTATTGTTAAATAGGTATGGAGTTTCACTTTTACAAGCTGAAAAGAATTCTAGAGACGGATGATGGTTATGGTTGAACAATGTTATCAATGTATTTAATACAACTGAAGTATACACTAAAAATTATTAAGATGATAAATTATACGTTATGTGTATTTACTACAATAAAAATACTGGGGAAATACATTAATAATTAGGAGGGTGCATTCTGTTTCTTTTTGTCATTTGTACAGATGTTCTTTCCCAAATACTTAATAATATGCCCTAAACATTGTGCAAATATTTTATACATAATATCTTAATAATTTTATATACATTTTTATAGTTCATAAAACAAATATTGTTAGGTATAATTAACTTGAATTTACAAGTTGTGACCATATATCCCAAAGGCCAGTTTAGCTGCACAGACTCATTGATCTAAGGACTAAATTGAAATTTGATTGTCTGACTGACTTGAAGATCATTCTCACAGAAGAATGAGGAATCCTATGGAATATGAACCAGGTTCCATCCCTAGAATGCAGCATCATTACACCTACTGCTCCACCTTAGTGTGTGTAAGCCACAAAGTCAAGCATCCCCTTCTGAGGGTAGCTCATACAATGGCAGAGTGAAAAAAAAAGAGAAATTTACTTAGGTTTATCAGGTCTTACTAGTTGGCCTTTTGTGGTGATTATAAGGATTATAATATATATATTATATATATAATATATATATATAGAGAGAGAGAGGTCATCTTCTCTGGGATTTGTAGAAATAAGAGACTGCTCATTATTGCATGGTATATATGTGTTTTTCTTCTCTTCTTTTCTTTCCTTTGTGTAGCTTTAAGATTGATTTAGGAATGAAAATAAAATATGCATTGATTTGAAATCTGTGAGTGTCTGTGATATTAGAGCCAATTTTTAATTTAATCAGTGAATGCTGGGTTAAAATAGGACCCAATACCTCTTACGGGATTTTCTGAGTCTCTGATTTTACTTACTCAACACCTTTACACTTGTTCTAAAATAAAGTCTGTGTTTACTCCTTTTGGACTCTTCTTCCACTTTATCTCACTCTCTGACCTCCCTATCAGAATTTACTCCTCACTTTATATCCTCGAAATAAGCACTCATGTCTATCTATCCATTACTGTCTTAGTTTTCCATAACACTAGGGTCTAAAAACCTTGCATAGTCCATAGAGAAACAGGGATTGAATCATGCTACGTTCTTCGACTCTACCATCGTATATAGGGAGAGGTGGCAGGTGACATGGATACATAAATTATAAAGACAGCTTCATCAAGTCCAGCAGAGGTGGAAATAGTGATACTGATTCCTGATAGGTGACCAAAGAAGCTGTTAGAAAACAGACACGATCTCCCAAGAATGCCACCACACCTGAAAAACTAACTTTACTCGTCATGCAACAGTATATAAAATAACGAGGGTTTGCAATCTCTTCCGCAAGTTTGGCTAAGTCAGATAGCATAGTTATATTTTATAATTATAGCTACTTTAAAGATTGTGTAGAAATTACTTTTAAGTTGTATTCTGAACTACTAGAAAGATCTTCAAACTTTCTGGATGTCTTTCAATCATTGTTGAGTGCTATGAAGAGGTTTTAAGGGTAGGAGAGACTCCGTCATCTTTTACGAGGATAATTTGAATTTTAAGATCTAATTTTCAATAATTTGTATCTATAATAAAATTCATAGCATTCCTGGGAGGGCATTAGCAAATTAAAGGTTCTTAAATCTGTGATCAGTCCCATCTCCTTCCCACGACCACTCAATAGTTCCTCCCAATACCAAAGATCACTAGTAAAGAAGGATTCGACACATTACCACCCCGTAGAATAACACGATCTTCATAAACGTAGAGTCTCAAAATCCAGGGGACTTTGCCCTGTAACAACAATACAAACCACCACTAACAGAAATAACAATGGCCTAAAGTAGAATGGTATTTATCATTAAATTGACAAGTGGAACACTTACAGGCATCATATAGTATCACGGCAATGTCAGAAAGGACCTAAGTTCTTTCTACTCTCCCATTTTCTCTAAGCTGGTGACATCGTATCTTACATTTGCAGCAAGGCGCCCTCCTTCGAGCATCAATTCCCCAGATAATGAAAGTTTAAAATGGGAAAATGAGGGTAGGAAAAAAGTTTCCCTTATAACTGTCATTTTATCATGGAGTAAAGAATTTTCTAGAAGGCCTTACATCAGTCTGATTTGTATGTGTGTGTGTGTGTGTATGTGTTGCACAATAGTAAGGCTCATTTATCGACACTATTGTTGATGGTATAAATGCTGAATCTCCCAATGGACTCTTTAAAGAGCCTGCTGGCTTCTAAGCTATACCTAACCAGAAGACTTTATTTTGTTGCTAATGGAATTCATTTTCTTTTCTTTTTTATTTTAATAGACTTAGGTGGTACAAGTGGTTTTCTGCTACAAAGGATCAAGTGTACAGTGGTGAATTCAGGCTTTTGATGTATCTATCACCTGAATAGTGTACATCGCACCCAAGAGGTAATTTTTGGTCCCTCACTTTCCTCCCACCCTCCCCCCTTCCGAGTCTCCAATGTTCATTATACCACTCTGCGTGACTTGTATACCATCACTTAGCTCCCACTTATGATTGAGCACATGTAGTATTTGCTTTTCCATTCCTGAGATACTTCACTTAGGATAATGGCCTCCAGATCTATCCAAGTTGATACAAAAGACATTATTTCATTCTTTTTTATAACTGAGTGGTAGTACTCCATGGTGTGTGTGTGCGTGCACACATCACATTTTCTTTATACACTTGTCAGTTAATGGGCACTTAGGTTGACTCCATACTTTGCAATTATGATTTGTGCTGCAATAAACATACGAATATGTGTGTCTTTCTGATATAATGCCTTTCCTTCACTTTGGGTACACACCCAGTAGTGGGACTGCTGAATCAAATGGTAGGTCCACTTTTAGTTCTTTGTGAAATTTCATACTGTTTTCCTACCCACAGTGTATAAGTGTTCCCTTTCCACTGCATCTGCACCAGTATCTATTGCTTTTTGGCTTTTTCATAATTGCCATTCTGACCGGGGTAAAATTGTGGTTTTAATTTGCATTTTCCTGATAATTAGTGATGTTGAGACAGCACTCAACCACACATTGCACAACCAACACTTCGAAAGTTGAACGAATTGGACTTTGAAGTTTTGCTTCATTTGCCATATTTGCCTGAACTCTTGCCAATGAACCACCACTTCTTCAAGCATCTTGACAACTTTATGCAGGGAAAACGCTTCCACAACCAGCAGGATGCAGAAAAGGCTTTCCAAGAGTTCATCAAATCCTGAAGCATGGATTTTTATGCTGTAGGACTAAACAAACTGATTTCCCATTGGCAAAAATGTGTTGATTATAATGGTTTTTATTTTGATTAATAAAGATGTGTTTGAGCCTAGTTATAATGATTTAAAATTCACGGTCTGAAACTGCAATTACTTTTGCACCGACCTATAAAATTTTCGCTAACACCTGTCCCTGTGATAGCCAACACACTTTACAGTGATGTGGTAAATCCACACTGAATACCTCATAGTTAAACTTTAGCATGTTACAAAACTGATGATGCTGTGCATTTGCAGAAGTATAGTTAACAATACTTATAATTTGTTGCAAAGTGTCTCTTAAAATAGTACCTTTAGCATAAAGGTTTTGCTGATGCAAATACAATGAAAAGAAATGAGAACTTCTGGATCTGTTAATATTTTTTTTTGTCTGTGCAACAAACCCTTCATGTTTTCCTGTCATGAAAGGTGCTCTGTCTGCACATACACTCACAAAATTTACCAAACTCAGTCTAACTTCAGGATATTTATCTTGAAAGTTGTTGAGGATATCTATTACCTGTGCTCTGTTTGCAAGAGTGCCCAAAGAAAGTAAGTCTTTATAGCAAAGAAAATCTGTTATGACCCAAATGAAGTATAAAACCTGTGCTGAGTCAGTAGCATCAGTTGATTCATCCAAAGTGATTGAATAACATATATTTTCCTTTGAAGTATTGCATGAAATTATTCTGTTAAGGTGAAGGCTAATTTATGCTGTGGTATATGTATACCATGAAATACTTCTCAACCATAAAAAAGGATGAATTAATGCCTTTGGGAGCAATTTGGACAGAACTGGAGATCATTCTCCTAAGTGAAGTATATCAATAATGGAAAAACAATCACCACATGTACTCTCTAATTAGTGGGAACTATCTGATGGGTGCACACGTGCACAGAGTAAAGTAAAAGTCATTGGAAATCAAGAGTCGGGGGAACAGGGGAGTGGCAAAACCTACTCAACAGGTACAATGAACTGTATTTGGGTGATGGGCATACTTAGAATCCTAACTCAAGCATTAAAAAAGCTATCTACATTTAACAAAAATATTTGTACTCTCTTAATATTTTGAAATAAAATAAGAAAAAAATCATTTTATACATAAAACTAAATAATAAAGATAGTGTTTATTAGCTTAAAGTTTGACGAATAAATAAAAAGTACAAACAAAAATGCAATCCATAAATTAATTTCACTCATATGCTAAATTGATTTTTGAAAATGTACAAGGGCAATTTACAGGAGGAATAATAGTCATACTAATAAATGATTCTGAAATAATTAGATATCCACATTAATAAGCAAATGATATTATAGCCCATACCTCATATAAAAATCAACTCTAAATGGATTGCAGACTTAAGTGTAAACAACTATAAAATAGTAGATGAAAACATAAGATACTAAAACTATAAAAATACCAAGTGAAAACATAGGAACAAACCTTTGCATCAAGAAAAGATTTCCTGGATAGAGGGCCAATAGCAAGATCCTTAAAAGGAAAATAAATCAATACATTGGATTTCAAGTGAACTCTTAAGAAAATGAGTATATAAGCCAAAGGCTGGTATAAAACATTTGCAAGGGATAAAGATGCTAGGTGGGCCACATCTCACTGGTTGTAGTGGTCAGCCAAACCTGCCCTTTCTTAAGTCCCAGGTCAGCATATGTTTATACTAGGGTTACTGGGTCCAGGTAGGCCAATTTGGGTAACTCCAGGTGGCTTGCTCAGGTGCAGGTAGGGGCAGCAGTGGGCCAGTAGGATGGGAAGATTCTTGGGTCCCTCTACAGTGGTCTTGGCATGGATGACGTCTGTAGTAGTGGTGAGACAACCCTATGATTCCTAAGCAGTCCACATTGATTTAGGCAGTAGCTGCAATGGGCTGGTAGGGCCGATTCCTGCAGGCGGCATGTAGAGGTGAGTACCAGCTGTGGTGCCAGTGGCATGTTGAATGGGCCTGACCTAAAGCCCCGGGAAGGGGTGCTCAGGTCCCAACAATGGTGGACTGAGCTGGGTGATCTCGGGCACTTCGGGTGTGGAACCAGGCTGGTGGATATGTCCTTTTGCCCCCTAGTGGTGCATGCAAGTGCTGTCTGTATTCGGCAGGGGTGGGATGATCCATAGGTCTTTGGCAAAATGCTTGAGTCTGGGTGACAGTGACTATGCTATAGCCCTGCTACCATGAAGGACAAGATTGTTTTCAGTGGCAGCAGCTGGGCAATGCACATCTCACATGTGCTCCAGTCCCGGCAGCAGCTGCCCACTGCAATGGTGGCTGTGAACAGGGAGTCTGTCCTCAGAGTGTATGAGAATGCGTGGTGGCCCCATTGCTAGGGGGGAGTGGAGTCACTGCCAATAGTTCACTCTTCAGCCCTGGTGGCAACAGCTAGCCATGCAGGGGATACCAATGGGACTCCAGCGATGTAGAGATGCAACCTGGTGAGGGCTGGGCTCTGAAAATGGCACGTTGCATAGCTGTGTAGGACCCAAAGTGAGCACCCTCTCTGGATCAATGCCATCTTGTGATCTCTGGACAGCTCCCTATGTTAGTCTTAGGATGCATGAAGGGGAAGGGCCTCTTCTGTGGCTAGGTTTGCAGGAGGCTTCATTGGGCATGTGGATTTCTGCAGTTTCCTCACTTACCCTTCCCCACTGTGGGAAGTCTCTCTAGGCTACCCCAATCCCAGTGGAGAAGGCTGCCTGGCTTCTTTCTCCTTCCTTGCTTTAGGTGTTTTCTGTCACTTCTCTGTTGAATTCCAGTGTTCTCTCTTAGATGATATATTCTAAGTGTGATTATCTACTGCTATTTTGGTTCTTCTTTGTGGAGGAGGTGAGTACCAGATGCCTCCACTCAGCCATCCTCAAGCCCTCCCAAAAGACAAACTTTAAGTGTTAAGTAGAATTGCAATATTCTAGGGAAGAAGAACACCCACACTTCCCCATGTAGAGTAATATACTTACCTTAAAAAATATCCAAAACAAAACTAGGCAAAACAAATAAGAACTAAAGTTACCTTTGCTGATCTGAAACAAAACCTGACATGATAAGCTTCAACTAATTTTCTTTCAATCTTCATTTGCTTTATTATTTATTTGTATGTTTATTTTTTGCTTCTTTTAGGCATTTAAAGTTTCTTCATCATGAAAACTCAGATGATATGCTTCGTAGGCATAATTTTTGCATTATTTATTTCCCCTAATATTTTAATATTTTCTTCATTACTATTTATAATATTATTTATAATCTATTTTTTCCTATTAGGAAAAACAATTTCAATTTCAATTTTTAATCTCATGTAGAATTTAGAATAGTGGCTCACATTATATTTAGAACTCAAAAACCCAGTTGTCATATGCAGGTGACCAATCACAGAGAAGCTTTCAAGAAAGGTATGTTGGCACCTTTCCCAGTTTCAGTATACCCAGACCAGGCATTGTGTGTCTAATAGACGACTTAATAGGGGAATTAAATCTTGTAACATACATAGGGGAGGGCTGACTCTTCTCAGGCTAGTTCATGCAACTGATTACAAATGAAAAAAAAACCTTATCTCTGAAATCTTAATTTCAGCAATATGGAAAAAGTTTGATGCTTTTTCAAGCATATTTTTCCAACTAAGGTTCTGACATGTTTTCAAATTATACTGACAAGAAAACAATTGCAATAGCTTTTAAACTAATGATATAATCCCATGGGTAATTTCCTCTATATAGCTCAGAGGTGTGAATGAATGAATCATATATCACTGAAGGAAGTAATTTCCCTCAATGAGCTCTACCTGCTGGAATCTCAATTGATTACAGATTGAGCAAAGCATTTTACTTAAAATAAGACTCTCAAACTTGCTCTGGAGCAAAACCTACACCCTGAAAGGAGTCCACTGTGAATATATTTAGAATTTTTCACTTTCTGGGAGCCCGTGTGATCCACATTTCTCTCTTCCGTGCACAGTAACTTGGTGAGGCATTCCAATGACATAAGTGACTTCCAACAAGTCTGCTCAGGTTTCAGTTTCCTTAATGTGGCTTAGCTTTTATTTTTCCGGTGGGTTGCCATCATGTAAGCATCTTAACACTATTCCCCTCCCTTTTTATCTCTGTCTTCTATTCAATATGGCACAAGTATACGAATGTGCCTAAGTTAAACAAGTAGCCTTAACAAACCAAATGTCTGTCACTGGAAATTTGCAAAGGGATGTTAAATGCAGCCCAATTCCAGGGAACCTTTTTTAGTTTTGAATTTTTTTGAAATATTTTTTAAAAAGTCATATAGAAAAACTTGATCTTGTACCAGCACTAAAAAGTAATAATGTAAATCTCTTCTCTCAAATTAAAACAGAAATTAAGCAGGTAACACTGTTCACCTTTCTTTGTTGAACTGCTCCTTTTGCTTTGCTTGGTATTCTGTCCCAGGAATGAACAACATAGTTTCTATGAAGAACTAAAGGCTTAGGGAGGACAAATGATTTATACAAAGTTATAACCTAGACCTCTTGGTTTCAAGATTCTAAAATAAACCTTCTTATGTTCCTTCTTTACACTGGGCTCAAACTCATATCAGCTTTATTTTGAATCTTGCCATGAGTGTTATTCTTGTCTCTCCACATAAAACATGTATTAGTTTCCTAGGGCTACCATAACAAAGTGCCTGAAAGTGGGAGACTTAAAATAACAGACATTTATCTCACAGGTCTAGAGTCTCAAAGTCTGAAATCAAGGTGCTGGCAGGGCCATGCTCCCTCTGCAATCTGTAAGGAAAAGTCATTCCTTACCTCTTCCTGGCTCTAGTGGAGGCCATCAATCCTGTTGTTCCTTGGCTTGCAATTACATCTTGGTCTCTGTCATCACATGGAATTCTCCCTGATTTATACTTTACACAACTATCTTCTTATAAGGACACCAATCATATTGGAGTGAGGCCACCCTGCTAATCTCATCTTAACTTGGGTAAATCTGCAGAGACTCTATTTTTGGTTAGAATTATATTCACAGGATTGAGGGATAGGACTTCGACATACTTTTTCAAGGGTGCTATGCAACCCATAAAAGACCACAAGCCCTTTATAGACAAAGAAGGTGCCCTTGCCCTCTTCTGGGTCCCCTGTGTCCCCTAGCATATTGTTGATAACTCTAATATTCGATATTTGGTACATCCCAGGATATTGAGTTTGTGGACTATTGACGTCTGGCTGGTGAAAAGATTCACAGATGAGATTGTGTCTTCGGATAGGTGAATAATAGGTTTGGGAGCTGCTGAAGTATATAATAATACCCATGTATTAATGGGAGAATCCAAGACTTGGACAAAGAGAGAATCTGAGCTTTGTCCCCATCTGTATGTATCACTTAACTAATTTGAAGACCTTGTAAACAATATTTCTTTATCAATCATAAGAGATAATTTTTCTTCTGCCTATCCTACTTGGAAAGACATAATGGATGTGAAAAATGTTTAATGCCATGAAAATTCCTAGGAGTCAGTATTATTCTGATCTCATAGTGCTCTCTGGAGTCTTGGAAAAACTATATAGGTAGAGCATATTGTTGGTGCTCTTTCCAGATTCACTTGGACCTTCTTTTTCTGGGCCTCTTCAACCACATTCCAGCTTCTATGATCTTTACTCTTAATGGTTTCCACCCACAACTTTCTCCAGAGTTATGCTTCTGGGTTTTAGAGGCTTTTATGTTTTTATCATGATCCAGAAAGTCCTCAGTTATACCACTCATTCTGTACTACGGTAGCTCGCAACTAAAAAATATTGGTAATGGAATACAAAAGCCCAAATTTCTTTTATCAATGTGGGAAAAACTGAGGGATTTAGACCCAAGAGCTTCTCATGCAATCAGACTGAGGATGGGACTTCAGTTAAAACTGAGTCCAACTTTGGCTTCTTCTCTTTCAGTAACCCTAATAATATTTGTACCCACAGAATTTGGGAAAAAATAAATAAATAAAAAAAAATGTACTTTTTGCCACTCGCTCAGTAGTTTCACCTGGTAGCATTTCCTCAATAAAACATTTGAACATATTCATATATTCTAAATCTAGAGGCTCATTTAGAATGTATGACCTAAGTCAGTTGGTACTTCTAAGAACAGGATTCTGATATCGGAAGCTGCAATGAAGACCCCATCACTGGTGGAGAGTAGAGCCCTGATAGCCACCAGCAAGCTGCAGCATTGCAGTGTCTACGGCTTTTATTTCTCTTTACCTGGGGCATGATACTAATGGACAAGGTCATGTGGCATCTCAGGAATCTGCACGGTCTGGGGAAAATAGTAACTATAAGGACGGTGGTATTGGGGGATTGCTGCTGAGCACCACTGAAGTGCTGAAGGGAGAAAATGGCACATGCAGCCAGTTAACAACTTAAGGCAATATGTGAAATCATGGTGGTGTACCTGGCAGCATTTAAAGTGTCCTTCCTCAGCAGCCAGAAAGCAAAGTGTAGTGACCACCAAGGACAGGACTTAATCATAGAAGTAGCAGAACCTGAGAGAAAGCTGAATTTACAGGCTTGGCAACTCTCTAATGTCCCAAATCAGGACCCTGATAAGGAATAACAGACTTATTATGTGGTCTTAGTTCACATTCCATTTGCAATGAGCTCAATTGATCTACAGACCTAAGTTGTGGCTATTTCCTTAATTTCTGAATTTATGATTGGAATAGGTATACTTGACAACTGGTGGAATTCCCACATGGGTTCTCTGACTCATTGGATAAGTAAGCTCAAGACCCTGAATTTCCCCTCCATTACAATATAGTAAACAAGAAACAATGATGTATCCCTTGGGGAATTAGTGATCAGTGCCACCACTAAAGACTTGAGAAGTGCAGGGGCGGTGATGCTTATCAATCCTCCTTTAACTTGCTGGTTTCTCTGTGAATAAATAAGACGGATCTCGGGTAATGACTGTGGACTATATTGAACCTAATTAGATAGTAACTCCAGATTTAGATTCACTAGAGTACATCAGCACAGATCTTGACAGTTGGTAAGGAATCATTGATCCAGCTAATGCTTTTTTCTTCCTACCAATTTACAAGAACCACCAGGAAGCAATTTTATTTTATTTAGGTTAGATGAGTTTAAATCACACACTCAAATGTGTTGTATGTTGCCTTCACGATCTAAACAAGCCCATCAAGCAGTGAACTTCTGGTAGATAATGTGAGATGCAGCATCAGGTCCTTCACTGCTGGGACACGTCGGGCACTTCTGCATCTACCCATCACTGTGTCTGATCATTGGCAACTTACTAGAGAATCTTGTAATCTTGATCTTACAATCAAGAATCTTGCAGTGGGCCTGGAGATGCTGTTGGTGAGCTGGGCAACTGATCTGAAAGATTAACTGGGATTGGAGGAGAGAAAACCTAGAGCAAGTTGGGACCTACATGGGTCTTTCTACATCTGTTCATCACCATGTCTAATTGTGGAAAATTCCTGAGAGAAACGTTTGCTGCATCACTTTTGCCTCCTAGGTCTCATGCAAGCTCCTTTATTGGTCATCTCTAATCAAGCACAATGTAGAAAAGGGTGTTGGGGGAAATGTAGTTCCCAGCCTTGGCCAAGGAGTCATAGTATCACCAGGGCATTGATTGTCTTTTTCTTGGCTTGTTCAATCAGCTCTTGGAAGAGGTTTGTTAAAGTTGCACACTATGAGTATGAGTTTTTTCATTATTCTTTATAGTTCTATCAATGTTTGCTTAATTTATTTCAAAACTATGCCATTTGGTAAATTGGAATTTGATTTTTCAAGTTGTATTAGCCATTTATTATTATGAGATTGCCCCTTTATTTTTAGTAATTATTCTTGTACTAAAGCATACTTTATCTCATAGTCTTGAATTGGCTTATCTTACAAAAAGTGTCCCTAGGCCTCCACCAGATGGTTGACAGTGAATTCACAGAGGTGTCATCTGCTTCTCACAGATGCTCAGCTTCTCGTAGACCTCTTCATGAACTCCCTATTTATGGTGCCATGTTGGTGGGTGAAAATGCCTGGCTTTTAAAAATTTCCCTGTAAGTTCCAACTTGTCCACCTACAGCAGTACTTCAGGCAGACCGAATAGTCTTTCTATTTCTATTCAGAAAGACTGAATTCTTTCTCTGATGCTGTGAGATTCACTTCCAGCCATTCAGTTCCTCAACTTCTCCCCATATATATTTTTTATTCTCACAAATACTTATATTTGCTCTATTTCTCTATCAGAAACTTAATTGATACAATCAGTAAAGATATAGAAGATATAACAGTAACAAGCTTGGCCTAATTCATATGTATATGTTTGTGTATGTAACAGTATATAGTACTAAGCCCTATTCCACAATGACATACTTCACATAGCATGATCATCTCAACAGATGCAACCAAAACTTTTGGCAAAGTACAGCATTTATTAATGATAAAGCTCTTTGCAAACTAAGAATAGAAGAGAACTTCCTTATCTAGTAAGACATATTTACAAACAATCTGCATCAAACATCATTCATAGTAATAACATAATAAAAATTTTGAATCTGTAGGTGGGGGTAGTGTTATTGCCAGAAGTGAGAGTAATGCTTATTCAATAAGGCCCAGTGAGTAGAAGAGAACACAATGAGATTATGTTGGTGCTAGTGATGGTCTGTTTCTCCATCTGGTTGCTGATTGCACGGGCACATTGAGTTTGTGGAAATCATGGGTTTTGCTCTTATATGTGCATGCAGTTTTCCTGTATCTGCTTTACATGTCTAATTGATATGTCATAGATTATGTGCATCAAGAAGAAAAAGCTAACTAACTTGCTAATCTCTAAGAGGTAGACTTAATCTTTTGTGAGGTAAATCCAATGCATGCTGCATTGTACTGCATGGCTTTCCCTGAATGGAAAACTACCGTGTGATAAGGCAGAGCAGTCAGTTATTGTGAAGCCGAGAGAGTTAATGTGGTTCTTCTTCTTCTTATGGTACAAGCCTGTGGGATGACACCAGATCTACCCGGAGACAAATATTCAAATGGCTGAGCAGCAAGACTCTTAGATCTTTCTTTCCCCTATAGTCAAAAATCAGAATAACAAAATGCATCTCAATATTTCCCTCTGCTGTATGTTATAAGGAGGAGCTAAATCTGCCATCTGCTGTTCTTTCTTTCTGAGCTAGATCATCTTTATATTTCTTCTTTTTTATTGTTCTTATTTATGCTTTGCAACACAGGTGACATTTATAGATGAGAAAAGAAGGGCCACTATTCCCCCAGAAGGGAAGTAAGATCTACATAAAATAGTTCTTAAACAGGGCCCCGTGGCTGGTGCATCCTGCACACTGTAAGCAGCGACGTTTCACCGCTCACCATAACCAGAGGGGAAAGCCACAGTCCGCATTCTCTGGCTCAACTGAACAGGGATCCTGGCTCCCGTGAACAACACATTATGTCATTCTAGAATTGTTCTCTTTCATGGAAAACCAAATGGAAGTTTAAATCAGAGTAAAATGTGGCACCCTATGAGCCTTCTCCAGTAATTTGGCTCTGTTATACACATTCACACCAGGTTAGAAGTGCTTTGCTATGGAAATACGGAGAGCTGGGGTCTCGGCCCAGTGCTGTCACAAAGTAGTCATTTGACCCTACTTTTTGCCCAAACTGGGTCTCAGTTTCCTTACAAGAAAAAATGACTGAAATTTAGATTAGGAGATCTCTAAGTTCCATCCCCCTTTAACAATCTTGAATAAGGGAAGCATACTTTTACAGAGACATGTATATATTATTAGGTAATTTACATGTGAGAGGATAACCATGTTAGCAATGTTAAGCTACTTCTCTGTGTTCCAGATGTCTAATAGGCATTTAACACAAGAGTAGGATTATTGTTGCTATAATCTGTTTCAGGGTTTTCTGTCTGCCATTTAATGATGATGGACATCTTTAAAGTATAAAAATAGTCACATGTATTGCACATTACTTCTTATTTGGTTTTGCGAATGGGTACATTTTTCTCATTAGCACTACATAGGCTGTAAAAAATGGCTGCATGTGTTTCAGACACATTTGGGTAAATGCTATTCAATGAGTACTCCCTGTCCTCTTTTCCTGCTCACAGGTATCATTGACTAACCCATGGGCGACCTTGAATAAATCACTCCATTATTCTATGCTTTGGTTTCTTATTTCACGTATTAGTAGGTCTTGCTTGGATTAGTGTTTCCCAGAATGTGTTTGGCAAGATATATCAATACCGAAATCAGTTCTGTGATCAAACAAATCTGGGAAAAAATGTATTCACTATTCTCTATATCTGCATTGAACAAGTGACCATTAATATTCTAAAAGCCCTGAAAAGTCCTTCTTCATTTTATTTCACTGAATTTATCTCAGGCTCATTGTTGAAGGAATCGTTTATCCTTGGCTAACAAACAATTATAATGATGTCTCAGATGAAATTATCTAATTGACTTTCTTTGATACCCCAAACGTGATAATATACAGGTCTCCCTTGGTTCATATTTCAATGTAATATGTAATGATAGTTCCCTAGGTGTATTAAAAATCTGGTAAAGTGAGCTTGAAACCAGGCATCCTGGTTCTAAATTCAGTTTGCAATGGCTATTGTGTGACCTGAGGACATATAACTTCTCTGGGTCTCAGTTTTCTTATCCCAACACAACTACATAAGGATGCTCTCAATTAAAAATATACACACAAAAACATATGAACTATAATTCAAAATCAAGTGGCTTCTCATGCTGTCAAAATGAAGGCAGAATGAAGGGCTGTGTTTGAAGCTACAAGTACAGCAAGTCTTAATGAGGCAACTACAGACACATTCTGTGATTTTTGAAATATTAGAAAGTTGAAGTCTCTTTGAATCTCAAATTAGATAGTTTCAGGACCTAAAAAACCTTAAGCCCTTCCCTCATCTTCAAATAAATGGAAGTCTTTTTTTATTTTTTATTTTTTTGAAATTATTACTTTAAAGACTATTCAATATAGTTCATGTATAAAGAACCAAACAACAACTAAAGTGGATAATGGGGATTAGAAAACCCATAGAATAGAAAAGCACAGCAATTCTCAAAGACAGCCAGTGATGTTTAAAACACAGCCCTGATTTCTTAGAGCTGAAACTAATGGGTATCAAGACTGATAGGGCCTCCCTGGGGTTCTAGCTATTCCCTTAAGTGGGAAGTAAATCCCATCCACGAAATCCTTCAAAAAATGGTTGTCAAGGACATAACATCCTCCCACAATAAATCACTTGTTCTTCTATAAGGAGGAATGTATGCTCTTGTCTGACCCCATATGTTCTTGTAGAAAATGTTGTTTGGGTAGAAAAATAGCTACAAATACTACTGAACACGAGGCATCACAATGACTGATTAACACAACACCTATCACTGATGCACCTTCAAGAGGAGAGTTGTGATACTTAGACAAAGCACATACCACTGAATGGAAGTCACTCCTGATGCAGGACTTTAGGTCATCGTAAGAAATGTTCCATATAACAGAGGCTCAAATGGGGGCACTTGTCAAGTTAATGGATTCCTCTGTATCCCGGAAAGAGAAGGGAAAGATTCAATAAAGATTTTATTTTTCCTGTGCTCTTGCTTCACACCAGTGATTTCTCTCATCTCAAGCTGGGTCTGGAGAGATTATATATATATATATATATATATATATATATATACACACACACACATATATATATATATATATATATATAAAGCGACAACTTTGCTTTACACATGAGGTCCTATTTATAAATCTTACCCTGTTGTCTTAATTTCCCTGTTTGTGATTCATATTCCCAACTAGACTAAAGCCCCTTGAGAGCAAGAGTCATACCATGTACTTCTCTAGTTTCTCTCTTAGCACCTAAAAGGAGATTGTCTCAAAGTTGGAACTCAGTTAAAACAAAATCTATATCTATCTCTATATATAGAGAATTAATGAATGTACAAATGATACAGGAATATATATACACATCCTAATTTTATTTTTTTAGATGAAACATTTAAGATTTTCATATGAAGTCTGATAAAACCATATTAGTTATGGATTTCCAGAGAATTAGAAACTAAATTATATACATTTACATATACACATATGTATATATAATTTATTGTAGGAATTGGCTCACATGATTATGGAGACTGAGAAGTCTCAAGATCTGTCATCTGCAAGCTGGAGAACAAAAAGCCGGTGGTGTAATTCAGTCTTGGTCTCTGCTATTAACAGATTGGGCACTTAGTGGTGTATCTAGACAGTTTGGCCTTGGTGAGTGAAGGTCCAGTCTGGTGAGCCCATGCATAAGCTTAATCCCTACACCATAGCCACTTTGCCCATGAGCCAATCAGGTGATGACAGGGATGGCTGGGGAAAGAGGCTGACTGGTGTCCATGGACTAGGTCATTCTATTCACTTGATTATTAAAGTCCTCCTCAGCTGAGGTCACCCTCTGGTGAATATTCACATAGTAATGCTCAAAGAGGAATTACTCTTTTCCAGACTTATTTGTTATCAATTTTTTAATCATGTTCCTTCCAAATCCCTGACCATCCAGATAAACAACTGGCTACAGCCCATGGATCAATATAGAGTCACATATCTGGCCATATCTCCTTTTAAGAAAAGTGCATGTCCAGTTGCACTGTTTGAAGTCCTGCCTGCTTGGAAGATTTCCCTTCACCATTGCCCTTTAGGGATGTCCAGAGCGGAGTTGTCTACTTTTGGGTGGTGCCTGCATATTGTTAAGAACCATCTGTAAACCAGGGCTGAGTCTTCTCTTCCTCTGCCAAATGATGACAGAGAGCTCCCCATGAGGCTGTAGATGTGGGCTGGGAGAGAGAAGACACTGTGGCAAGAGAAGGAACCATAGGCATTTGGGCCACTTCTTCATGTAATTTACTTGTGGCTTCAAGGTCTGCTTTGGGTTGATCATGTATATACTATTTCAACTCGATAATGGAATGTTGTTGAGCATGCTTAGCTTCATGGCTTGGTGGGCCAGATAACACCCAGTTCATGAAGGACAACTTGGGTTTCATTGTAATTTTGTGGATCATGGTTGAGCATTTAGTCTCTACTAAGGTCCAATAACAGGCTAAGGGCTGTCTCTCAAAAAGAGAGTGACCAGGATTTATTTGTCCATTTTACTATTGATGAGAATCAAGATTGCTTTCTAAAAAAATATTGAATACTTATAGATCTCTCTGTGCATATGTGTGAGCAGGATTCATTAGGGGTAGCCCCAGAATTGTAATTAGTGGGTTACAGGTTTTCTTATCCTAACTTTAGAAGGAACTATGAGGTTGCTCTCCACAATTGTCCTACAATTTGCATTGCTATGAATCTTCATATTATAAACTTCATCTTTTCAACACTATTTCTTGAAACTTTGGGCACTGACTTCTATCAGAGGATATTTTTTTCTGTCACTTTTGCCCAGGTGCTGTGCCTCATTGCCCTTAAGAAACTCTTGATATCTATTCAAGGACTAAGGCTCTGTCCTTCCTTGATCCAATATGAGGATCTTTGTCCTTCCTTGTCCTTCTGCTAGCTGCATGACCTGAAGCCACTATGGTTTTTCAGTGTCCGTGGTGTAAGAATTCTTTCTCTAAGTCAACTGTTCAGAGCTTTTTTCATTTTTATACACAGGTTCTAACATAATTAAATTTTGCCTTTAAAGCCAAAATATTGGTTGTGTTTATCTAAACACTATCTGTGTTAACATGATTTTTTGGAATCCAATTCATATGCTCCTGTTCTTCTTGTATTTTGACACCTTTAATATCCTGTTTGTAGGATCATAGCACCCCAGGTAATAACATTGCCATTAAGAGTCTCTGGTCTGTGTAACAAACTGAGCTTCAACTTAGTGACTGCCATCTTCAATTTATTAATATTCTAATGTTTCCAATACAGTTTATTAAAGCAATTTGAACTCTGTAGTAGTTGGGCTGTACTTCAAAGAGAGTCCTGTGTTAATTGCTCATTTGAGAATTTACTGCCTAAAATAGGCCTTTCTGTCTCAGAGCTGACATTATACTGATATTTCTTTCTTTACTAAAAGTTAATTTTGTCCTCAGAGTTCCTATACCAATTGGACATCCCTACAAATAAAGCAGGAATTCATAAAGGGTTTGAATAATTTTTCTTTTGCATTTATGTTTGTATGTACTTATTAATATATTAGCCTTCATTAAATAAGAATTTAAGTTTGCTAGTCATTTTGTCTGAAATTTAAAGAGATGTAAATGTGAATTAAATAACCTTTTCCCTTTGTATGTGACCACTGAGACCCAGAGGATAGAAACCTCCCTTCCTATGTCACTAGGGAGGTGGTAGAGATAGCACCAGACAGTGGCTTCCTGACACATGATTCATTTCCAGTTTGTTGTGTCCTGTACACACTCTTCTGACCTTCTCTCTTATTGACATGAAACAAGAAATGCTGCAATCCTTGGAATCACACCATTTTATTCATATTGAATGGAGGCCAAGACTACCCAGTCTCTACTCATATTGGGTGCTTTCCTTGCCTGGCATCTCTCTGCCCTGTAGGTTTCATGACTCTTTCATGTAAAATAGATACTCTTGGATACAGATACAGCTTTTAATACTTTATGGATAAAGAGTACAATATATTTTAAAAACATGTTTACAATTTTCATTAACTCATATGATGGAAATGCTTATATCGCATTTTGCTATATATACCCTTTTTCTGGAGAGAAATAATCAGACATATCCATTATTGAACACACACACAAAAAAACAAATATAAAAAACCTTCAACAACTTCATGATCAGGAAAGAGGACTCCAAGAAAAACTGACACCAACCTCCAAATATTTTGTTGACTGAACTGGCAACATAGAGTGCTGTAGCAGAGAGTTAAAATTTCAGAAACAGATACAGTAGAGTCTTAATCCCAACTTCACCATAGATGAGCTATGTGATTTTAGGCAAGTCACCTCAGCTCTCTGATTGTTGTATTCTATTACTGAAAAATAGAAAAACATAACATTCACTTAGAAGTATCTGGTTAGGATTAACTTAGCCCAGTGTTTATAAAAATCCAATGATAGATGAGAAATATATCTACAACTACTTATGTGAATACGATTATTCCCATTGTTTCTATGCACATCCTAACTCTACTCTTAAAACTCAGATAGGAGCCATTATTTTCCATTCTTAGCACCTATCCCATTAAGACAGTGTTAGAGGCAATGGCTTTTTCTCATCTGGGGAAAGGAACACAGCTGACTGATAGAAAGATATAGTCCATGTAGACAAGAAATGATGTGAAGTTCGTCTGGGAACACTGAAAGGAAGCACCTGCATGGAATTGTCAACAGAAGCCAATGCTTGACTAAAGAGAATCCAGATGAACTAGCCAACTTCCTCACTGCATGCTGCCTACCTTTCTTGAGTCAAAGTAGCAGCCTGACCTGTTGGGGCCACCAACACTCCCCTGTAATCATATTAATGCCTACAGGGCTCCACAGAAATGTCTAACTTTGACATATGCCTCCCTGCTTGTGTCTATGTATACACCTGGATCATGGCACTGGCCATAGTTAGAGACTTTGTACATGGCCCCTTTCCCTTTCTTTCCTATTTTTTTCAAATCATTCTGCTTGCCTCACCCTTCCCTGCCTTCACAGTCACACTCTGGGGTCTACATGTTGCTTAGAGACCTAGCAGGAAACCTAGAAACCCTAAAGTGGACATACACTCAGCCAAAAAAATAGGTAGGTACAAACTGGAGTGACAAGGCAGCATTCGCTCACATTCAGGGATGAAATATTCATTTTCTACCTTGCCTGCTCCTGCTGTGATTTTGCTGGGGCACAACACACAGTCCAGAGAATGGAGATGCTGTTTTAAGAAATTGTAAAAACTGACAACCCACAAACTACTCTTGTCCACAGCCTCCTTGGCCACCTGCTGGCCCATGGTTCACATTAGACTGGGAACCTGGTGTATTTTTGCATATTTGCTGTGTGGGGTCTTCAGTTACTGAGAGTTTCTCTCCCTCTCCCAGCTATTTTTTCCTCACCCTTCAAAAAAGAGAGGGCTATCTTAGGACTCATTTGTTTTCTTTTCTGAAAATTGTGCCTACTCACACAGTATTGCACAATTAATCTTTCTTTAAAGGGCACTGGACTTGGGAGTCAGGGTATGTGGGATGGATCTCAGCTCTGCCACTCGCTCTATCACCTTGGGAAAGTTACTCAGCCTCTTTGAATCTCAGTTCTCTGATCTTCAAAACACAGATAAGCTCCTACCTACATGGTATTTGGGAGTCATAAATCATGTGTATGAAATGTCTGATATATAGGAAGTGCTTCATAGGAATTAGCCATTCTAATATCATTTCACTCTTCCTCTCAAGAGCCAGTAGTGGCCCCTTATTACTTACAGGCTTGGGCCCAAATTCCTTTGCTTTCTGTCTTCTTACACAGGCATCTACAATCCCTGGTTGTACTTTATGATATTGAATCTCATGTTTCTACAATATATATATATATTAGTCTTCATTGGCTGACCACCTTTTTCTGTCTTGCATTTGCACTGTTTTCCCTTCTCCCTCATGACCTGGGCTGATTTCCCTGCAGAGCTCACCTTCCCATGAGTTTATTGACAAAAACTTTGACAAAGCCACAGAATCCAGTCACTTCCACAGGTGGATGATGTCTCCTTAATTTAATCCATTAACCTTGCACATATTCAAATACTCGTTCAATAAATTATTCCCAGAACTCTGTGTTAGACACGCTGTTTAGAATTCATGGACAAGTAAGGCAGACATGGCTCCTGCTTTCAAGTGGCATATAATCTAGGGAAGGAAATTGGAAAATGGGATGAGGTGGCAAAACTTGCTTATCTTGACAGCAAGTACCAGCTTTCTGCTTGGTGGGAGACTATTTGTTGGATCGTTTTAGTTAAAGGCTAAGTGTAGAGGGTAAGACTTTGAGTGATGCCCACCCAGGGTAATGCTAAACTCATAACGGAAATGGATTTGGAGTTCAACCCTGGAGGGAGGGGATGAGACAATTGAAAAAAAAATACATTAACGAAATAGTTACCTGTAATAAGTATTAATATTTAAAAGAAAATAAATTAGATGCTATAACAAAGAAAATTGAGAGGCCTGAGTAGGGTTGTAGCAAATACCATCTAGTGGGAATATTTGCTCACATCCCCCAAATATTGATAAATCATCTCTTCATGAAATGAGGAAAGAAATGTTAGTCCATGTGAGGAGGCATTAACAGCAAAACAGAGTGTGTGAGGGGATTGCTAAAAAGAGAAATTCAGAGCAAAAAACTACCTGGTCTTCCTATTTTATTGGAGGTAGTTTGTAATGTCCTCGATCTCATGTGGATTCACTGGCAAGGTTTGGAAATCAAAATTTAAAAATGGCATATATATCTGACTGTTGAACTGATTGCAGCTCCTAGTGCCTAAGGGAGTCTCTGCTCAACCCTTGCCTCAAGAGGATAGGATAGGTAAAATGAGAATTTATCTCATACCTTGCTTATGAAAGCCCATTTGAAGGAAAAGTTGCACTTCAACTCTCAGATCAAAATTGCTACTTCTGCTTATGAGTGATTTAAATCACCTATCCAAATTGAGATTTCCCAAGTCCACTTTGAATTCAAATATTGCAGATAAGTTCATTCTTTAGTATCCTAGCCTCTTATCTCATTAGGAACAAGCCCAGACTTTTTTAGTACTTTCTTTCTTCATTAACTCTACAACTTCAATTATAGCCAATTACCTACCATGCCTTTTCCACTCACAGTTGTATCTCTATATGTTGTAGTAAGACACTGTTCAAAATGAGTAGCTGTAGTAATCCTTAATATGTGCCAAGAAATCTGTTGTTCATTGCAAAGGCAGAGTTAAAATAGAAGAAATTCCTATCCTTAAAGAACACAAATGTTAGTGGGAATATAGACTCTTCAATTTATTCTTAATTCTGTGTTATATGTGTACATTTTTTCTATTTGATTATGAATTCTGTGTCTTTGGATTGTCATCCCTAACAGTATTTAACCCAGGAACTCTGTGGTCAATAATTGCATTTGTAGCCTATCCTGTGAATTATGAACTTCATAGACACACTGAAGCATAACTTACAGATGCTGATGGTTATCATTTTTTTCCCAAAAGAATTGATTGTGCCACTGACATTCACTAAGGGCTTGATTCTCTTAGCCTAAGTTGCTTGTTGGATTCACCCAACTCTCTCTTCTCACCTATTCATTTTGAACTCCAGATTTTATTGACCAGTGCAGATAAGAGTTATGCATATAGATCTTTTCTAGCTTTACAGTTAACTTCTCAAATCCTTTTTTGCTGTCAGTATGTGATGATTCATCACAATATTCACCAAAAAAGTAAAGGAAAAAAACCCTTTCACTTTTTATGCTTACTTTCGTCTTATTTTTACAAGAATCTCTGTGTATTGTCCTCTGAAGCTTGATTCAATGATCCAAGATCACCTGAAAAACAAAACTTTCCCAGACTTTCTGCCAATAATTTTTGGAGTCTTTATTATTTTATAACAACTCTATCTCTATCATGGGAACATAGGACATTTTAATATAAAAACAAAGTCGGATGAAGGCACATGCATATTTTATAAGCTGTAACTGTCCTCAGAAACCATTCCTAGCTCATCCATTGTGTGGAGGAAAAAAAACCTGAGGCTCAAAGAGATTTAATACCTTGACTATGCCTACACAAAAAGTTGGTGACATATTTGGACCAGATCTGAATTCTCTTATTGTGAATATTTAATTTGCTTTATGCATCAACATAAAACATGATCAAGATTTAAATTTCCTCTGTGCCATTTATGAGCTATTGTGTGTAGAAGAATTTATTGTGTATAAAGGTAGATGATCTGATTTTTCACCCTGGTTCTGTTGATATCTAACTAAATGACTATTAGAAAGCTGATTCATCTTCTTTGGATTCTTCTACTTTAAAATAAGACAGTTGTACCAGATGATCTGTGAGAAGTTTTATGCAACCCTAAAGTATTTGGTTAATGAGATTCTGAATTTTTATGTTAGAAATAGAAACTTCCATGAAACTAACAACAAGAAATATAGTTGATCATGTCTTTACATAAGCCAGTCATACAGCTGTTACATATACTATCTTATTTAATTTTTACAAGTCACTGTGTGTTAAGAATCTTGTTTTAACCCCATTTTATTGAAGAGGAAATTAAGGCTGACAGAAAACTTACCAAGAATTACTCATCAAGCAAGTAGCACAACCCTGAGTAAGTTCTGAGTTTGACCACATGTTGGCTCAATGAGAGGAGACTCCTAGGAAGGGAAATAATATTCATTGTTCATTAAGACAATGTAATATTTCTGAATATTATGCTCCAAAATACATGAAAATATATATTCGCCAATGGTTTTATGCATAAATGTTTATAGCACCTTTAGTTATAGTAATCTAAAATTTAAAAAGTCAAATGTCAATAGATTAAGATTTATATATATTCACTCGTGAAATACGTCTGAGGAATTTTTAAAAAATAAACTATTGATACAAACAAAAATGTACATCAATTTCCTTGCTTCTTCATATGTCCAGTAATTTTTATTGGATGTTAGACATTTTGATGTCACATTGTTAAGTGGCTTGCTTCTCTTGCATTCCTTAAGGATATGTTGGGTTTTATTCTGATGCCAGATAAGTTACTTTATGATCTACTTGGTCCTTTTTAGGATTGCTTTTGTGTTATACTGGGGTGCATATAGAGTTGTGTACATTCTAGGTTAAGTTTAATCCACTTTATGAGATGGTAAGGTTTTTGGCATCTCTATTGAATACTCTGAATTTTGAATAAATTTCCTCCATCTATATGATTGAATTTGACCATCTTTTAGCCCTGTGTGAGATTTAGTAAATTTTTATGCTTCCAGGTCTCTAGCAGTTATTCATTTCATTTCCCAAAAGTTGTTCTTGTCCAGCCTCATATGGTTTCATTTTACACATTTGCAGCATAGTTCTCAGATAAAATGTCAAGGTGTCTCCTGTAGCTCCTTCATTTCTGGCCATTTCAGTACCCAGATCAATAATCTCAATTCAGTGAGATTACTGCACTCTCTTTAGTTTTTGCTCCCATGTAATTTGGTCTGAAGAGTCTCTAGGTAGATAGATAGCCTGGGAGTTATTGTAGGGCTCACCTTATGTATTTTTCTTTTCTCGAGTAACAGAACCATATAGTGTATTTCCCAACGTTCAAAAATAGTTGTTTTGTAGATTTTGTTCAAATTTTGTAACTTAAAATCACAGGATGATGAGAAGTCCCACTTCTGTATAAGACCAATGGTGAATATATATTTGCATGTACTTTGAAGCTCTATTTGGAGGATAATATTCATAAAGATTATATCTTATTAATGACCAGAGCCCTTTATAATTATAAGATGTTCCTTTTTAACTCTAGTAATATTTCTTATTTTAAAGTCTATTTTGTCTCATACTAGTATATCATGACACATGAACAGTTCCATGAAGCTGGTTCTGAGTGAAACAAATGTAATTGTAGAAATTTATAAAGAAAAAAAGAGTTAAGATCTCTGGAATTGTCTTAAGAGCATATAGGAAATGAAGAAATATTTCTTTTTTTTTTATAATTATTTTTTTTATTTCGGCATATGATGGGGATACAGATTTTAAGGTTTCAATAACTGCCCTTTCCCCCCCTCCCCCCACAAGTCTGAGTCTCCAGCATAACCGTCCCCCAGACGGTGCACTTCTCACTCATTATATATGTATCTACCCATCCCCCCCCCGTCCCCCTGTCCAATACACTATTATTGTAGTACCTATGTGTCCACTTAGGTGCTGCTCATTTAATACCAGTTTGCTGGTGAGTATATGTGGTTCTTGTTTTTCCATTCTTGGGATACTTCACTTAGTAGTATGGGTTCCAGCTCTAACCAGGAAAATTTCTTAAAAGAAAATCTATTAAATCTCAGTGAGAACAACAAGAGTCTGTGGGATGCGAGTTAGAACTTGCTACCCGCACTCTAATGCTCCCAGCTCAACTTCATAACTGTTTCACTTTGGGAGGATGTGGCCAGGGAAAACGGGGATTCCTCTCTTCTCAACTCCAAAATAAGGGATAAGGTATCCCCCTAAGAAGGGTGGGCATTTCTCATCCCCATTTCCCAAAACTTTCAGAGGTCCAATTCCTGGAAAGTGTGGTCAAGAGTGTGTAGATGGCAGAGTCTCTACACTAGGCACAACAGGCTAACAATAATAGGGCTTTAATTGCCTTCACCTCGCCTCACTCATAGGGTGAAGTTTCCACACAGGGAAAGGCAAGCCAAGACCAGAAGGCAGCTACTGCCCTACCACAGCTTTCTGCTCTAAAGATGAGCTGTCCCTACAAGGAAAGGGGACCACTGCCCTGTATCTACAGCTTCAGATCAGTAGCTCAGAGAATTTCCTCAGGGGTGGAAGTAGTCCTTAAGAACAGAGAGCTCGCTGTCCACTGACAAATTCACTTTATTTGAAAAAGAGTGTGGAACAGCTGAAGCCTAAGGGGATTACCCTCCAAAATGAAGACTTTGATGTCAAGCCAGTAAGAGGACCTATGTAGATAAACCCTAGAGCAGCTAGTTTGCTAGAAAGAACAATGGAAAGAGACAACTAAGAAGGGGTCCCCAAGAATAAACAAAGAAACAAACACACAAACAAACAAAAAAACCCTCAGACTAGTCTCAAAAATGACCTCAACAAAAGAGTCATTTTAATTTAATTGGCTCAGAATGTTTAGCAATTTATATTCCAAGGCATTGTCAATAACATTGGCACAATCAGGCATCAAGTAGTGGAGACTAGCAGGTGAGTGTGTTACCAAAAGCAACACAGGAAATTAACATAGGTCAGGGCAAGGGGCCGAGAGAGACCTGCTGACACCACTATTATCCCAGGGTGACTTTGTACATTGGCAAGGCTGAGCCCTCTAATCAGCAACATCAAAGACTTGGTTGCTTTTGTTTTAACCAACTAAGTTTTAGATGGTTTGTTTTGTGGCAAAAGGTAAATGATAGAGTGTTTGCAATGTTAAATGAAGTGACATTGACAAAGCAATTAACAGGTGCCTAGCATAGAGTTTGTGGTCTATGATGTCAACTGCTCCCCTGAATCATTAAAATAAGACAGTTTATAGATTCAATGTTAGAGATGAAAACTTCTACCTATGCATATAGTCCAAGCACTATGCTGGATCCCAGAAAAGGAAAGAAGAGTTTGGTTCCTATCCCCTAGGAGTTCACGTTCAAACCAGGGTGAGAATAAGTGGAGTTTAATACCAAGTGTTAGTTACTGTGACAGAAGTAAGTAAAGAATGCAGCAGAAACATATAGGAAAGAAGAATGTATTTGGCCTGGAAATGGGTGAATTGTAGGGAGAACTTAATGGAGGAGGCTTTGATTTGTACCTTGAGTTGTGCAGAGGTTGCTGGCAGACAGAGGTTGAACACATTTCTCTTTTTCATTTTTAATCCTTCAGGCTTAGTATCTAGAAGATTATTGAGATAGACCAGAGCAGGCAGAAATCAATAAAAGGCAGGATTTCATAAGAAAAGTGGAGGCTCTACCCTCATTCTCATAGTGCATTTGGTCTGGTAATTCTTTATCTCCCACCTGTCCTCAGGGTGTTTAAATCAGGCCTCACTACCAGAAAAATCCAACCACACACACTTCTTCCCAGACATTGGCCAAGGTAAGGTCAAATACCCTTTATACCTGCACAGCATTAATTCCTGCCTCTGTAACTGTTATTTTTCATCACTGCTCATATTCTGATGATTAGAAGAGAAAATACTTAGGAAAAAATGAGACTGTCAAACACAGACCTTATATTTGCTAATAGACATGGAGAGAATGGCCCTTGTGCTGCTATCGGTCTCCTCAGACCCGAGATTCTTGGCTTCTGACTGTGTAGTGCTGTGTACACGTCTATCATTCTTCCTCCAGGGGAGAAGACCAGGGTGCTGATAAGGGATTATGAATCATTCTTCACACGCTGTGATGAGTATAAGAATAAAAACAGCAACACCACAAATAAAGGTAACTGTTAAGAACTGTATGAGGTACGTCAAATATGCTTTCCCTAATTTACACTTTAAGTACTATATCTGAACTAGTAAGAGTGAATAGATACTTATCTTAGTCTGGTTTTCCCAACGCTGACATTCAGACAAGGGCTCTAGGAGCTAATTTGAGAGGTGATCCCATTGAAGTGGGAAAGTAAAATAGAAAAGAAGGCTCAAGTAGATGGATGCTTACCCCCAAATTACCATATCTCTGCTTAAAATATCTTATTATATATGCAAATTCAGTCACATATAATCAATAATCTATATTTATATCTATATGTCTCTATAAAAATATAGTTGCATAGTAATATATCTTATATATAGTTAACTATATTACATATATATACATATCATATATAATGATATATCACATCTGTGTAGTATGTGGACAGGTTCAAAACCCTGTTTGTTTTTATGATATGCATTATTATTTTTATTCTCATTAAATGTCTAAAAAACATGCAAAGAGATGAATTTTGTTGTACAAGGTCAAATTTATAATTAGGAATAGAATAAAAGTAATCTCAACCAGAAAAACTGCATGGTTTTCAATTCATAAATTTTCTAGTTATTAAAGTTTAAACTACACCTAACACCCATTAGGGTGGCTACTAAAAAAAAATAAGTGTTAATGAGGATATGGAAAAAAGAGAACACTTGTGTACTATTGGTGGGACTCAAAAATGGTGCAGGCACTATGAAAAACAGTAGGGCAATTCCTTAAAAACTTAAAAATATAATTACCATATTATCTAGCAATCCCACTTCTGGGTATATATGGAAAAGAATTAAAAATAGGGTCTCAAAGAAATATTTGCATGCCCATGTTCATAGCAGCCCAAATGTTCACCTACAGATGCATAGATAAACAAAATGTGATATACACATACAGTGGAATATTATTGGTCTTAACAAAGTTGGAAATCCTGCCATATACTACAACATGAATGAACCTTGAGGATATTATACTAAGTGAAATAATTAAAGCACAAAAGACAAATATTGCATGTCTCCATATATGAAGTATCTAAAGTATTCAAATTCATAGAAACCAAGAATAGTCATTGTAGGAGCTGGCAGGACGGGGGAATCACAGAGCTGTTGTTTCATGGGTATAGAGTTTCAGTTTTATGAGAAGAAAAAGTTCTGGAGATTTGTTGTGCAACAATGTGAATGATGCGAATGTACTTAATGCTACTGATCTTAAAAATGATTAAGATGATAAAAACAAACAAACAACTTCTAAATTGTGCATTTTATATATGTGAAGTTTATTATGTGTCAGTTATACTGCAGTAAAACTGTTAAAGAAAAATTTAAACTTGTTTCTAAGAACTGGAGGAAGCCTTGCTTTGCATCTAGACAAATCACCCACTCAATGCAAGAATCTCTTCTTAATTCACTGCCTTCTAGACAGACTAATCCATGCTGGACAACCCCAATTATTAAAATTTAAAAATACCATCCTTTATATTGAGCTGAAATTCAGAAATAGTTAATATCAACCATTAATCTGAAGACCTAGGAACAATGCTATAATCCCACCCTGCCCCATTTCAAGGCTGGTCTGGTCCTAACCCTGCCTCAGAACACATTTTTCGTCTTGCGGCATAGCTTCTACGATAACCCAAAGGTATGTGGGACTCAAAACCAAATATTCCGAATGTCTAACTAGAAATTGTTTGAGATTTGATCAGAACATTTAAGGTTGTTCAAAAAGAGATGTACGTTCCATTCTTCACACATTTCTCCATATTCCACATTTATTCCACACATTCATATTCAGGATATGTTTCTTTTATTGATAAATTAAAAATCCAAAGGACTACTGGAGTATGCAAAGGTGCAACATTGCTGAAATGTCAGAGCATAGAGTTTGCTGGGTTGTTTCCTACTGTTTCTTTGCACAGATCTGTCTCCACCATGAACATTATTACCAGCATGCTGTGACTTTGTCTAGATCTTAAATTTGCTTTCTATGTGCTGTGCCTCAATAAAATTGATTTACTGCTATGTCCAGAGTACAGTGAGGGTTAATTAAAATACATAAAGTCCTTCAAGGTCTTTTTCTTAAAGATGCGAGCTGAGTACATTATTGTTACTATAAATACAATTGAAAAATGCAATCACATTCTCCCCTTAGACATTTCTACTGGAGATTTTTGCTTCCAATTCTACAACGCTCATGATAAGGTGATAACATAAGCAATCTAGCATCAAAATTTATTTTTATCTTCATTCTGGAGCAAAGATTTAACCTCTTGAGGAACAACTCACAGTTAAAACGTATATACATTTTTTTCCACATGTCACTCCATGCAGTTCAATTCAGGATAGCAGATTTTTTTCACCCCGTCAATTTCCCATAGGCAGAGATAAATCAAGATAAAGACAAAATCTCTTTTGTACCAAATATATTTTATTATCTAATCTTAAAGCTTGAAAGATGATTTGTACCAATGCCCAACAAGTTATCCAACTCCAAAAGTCTGCGTGCATGCTGAGATGAATTGGAAATGCTGTCATAGGAAGAAATAATAAGAAATTGAAATCCAGAAACTGATCAAAAGTAAATACCCTTACAGGTCCTGAGACCCAATTTTTATGATTTGGTTGAAAATGAGGTAAAATTATCAGAGAGCTTTGGGGCAAATTGCATAATCTCTGTAAGCCTCATTTTCCTCAATCTACTTTATTCATGTGACAGTGAATTGAGGAAATGCTTGCCATGGAGCCCAAGGGCAGGTGACCAATAACTGGTAGCTGTTACTGGAAAGCAGTTTATGATAGTGGTTATCATGTTAGGATCTGAAGTCAGACTGCCCAGATTCAAATATAGGCTATGACATTTACAAATAGTGCGATCCGAGAAAAGTCACTTAATATTCTTTGCCTTCTTTTTTAATTCTCTAAAGCGGGATAATGAGATTGCCTATCTCATATGATGAGGAAATTAATTGAGGCAGTATGTTGACAGGGCTGGAACAGTGTCTGACACACAATAAGCATTCACATAACGTCAGATGTCATTATTATTGTTGCTATCATAGACCACAAATGCATTTTTCAAAGATAATCTGTGGTATCCCATGCAATGCAATACTACTGATTATAAAAATTAATGAACTATTATACAACACTGTGGAAAGTGAAACGATAGGAACAGAGAAAAGATCAGTGGTTGTCAGGGCTGTGGATGAAAAGAGAGGTCAACAGGGACAGCACAAATTTTGGAGATGACAGAATTGCTCTGTATTTTGATTGTCATGGTGGTTACAAGACTGAATGTATTGGTCAAAACTTGTGGTAGTCTCCATCAAAAAGAGTGCATTTTACTTTATGTAAATACATTTAGAAAGTCAGCCACAAAAGTACAATATGCATCCATTGCTCGTGTATTTCAACTCAAAGAGAAAAGTCTTTGTAAGACAAGGCTTTAGATTTAAGTTTTAAAAATTAGCCTAAAATAACATATACATCTGTTGCTAGAGAAGAAAACTCTCTTCTAAAAATAGCTGCAGCACTTTCCTAAATCATTTGTAACTGAGTTATTGACTATTTAGCCTCCAATTACCAGAGAGTAGCTACTTGACACAGCCTCCTTATTCTCTCCAGTGTCATACATTGAGACTGAAGCATTCAGCTTTTGGAAGTGATGGATATGCTTATTACCTGTATTGTGCTGATGATAACAGGAGTGTATACATATATCCAAATTCACCAAATTGTATACATTAAATGTACATTTTTTGTATACTAATTACACTTCAATAAAGCTGGGGGGGAAACCTGCTAGGATAAGAGGACTCTCAGGTTATACTATCTCATGCTCTTAGTGAATTAGCCATTTTTAATATAGAAGTTGCTAAATTATTAACGTTTCCCAAAGTGATATTTGATGGCAAAAATAATCTCTTTGTGAAGTATTAAGTGATTTTTATGAAAAAGTCAAATAAGCTGACAGAGCATAATAATTACACTGTCAAAGAATACAAGATTCCATTTTTTCAAAGCCATCTATATTGCCTGGTTTCAGTTGCACAGACTGTCATCAAGATAGTAAGATTTATTTCTCCTCTAATTGCACCAAGGCAATCAGTTTTATGCAAAATATATGTATAGTGCCCGTTTTTTAGAAGTGTACAAAATCTATGGCATTGCTCTTGGAGGTGATTATGTACACAATTAAGAGAATGGCTTGCATACCAATGGAACTAAAGAATAAAGCTTTTATGGAGCCCTGAGGTGCTGTTCAGATGTTTTAAAATATAAAACAACTGGTGATTTATTTATTAGCAGGAAGATTAAAAGCATTTTCCTTTCACAATAGTTTGTTCCAGATTCTAAGCGCCTAGGAATTGCCCACCAGAGATGTGAGTTTGACCTCTTTTGTGCAATTTCTGTGGTTTGCTTTCTTATGCATTAAGCGCAGAATATGCATTATTAACCCATATGGATGTAGCAAGGTCTGTGTGCAGCCTATTCTTATGACCTTGGAAGTTTCACAGATGACTTATCATTAGAGTACAATGATAAATCATTAGAGTACAATGATCTAGTGTTTAGAACCAGGGAACATAGTCAATAAGTCACATTGTTCTTTTGATCTGTTACTTGTGTCATTGGAGGGCAACATGGCATGTATTCTAACACCAAAAATACCCATTTCTGTTCAATCCTATTGAATAGAATTCATTGGACTGCTATGGGTATCTTGTTTTGGGCTAAAAAGTTGGGGCAACACACAGCAATATATGATATGTCTGAGGCCTGCTGGTGCTTTAGAATAGCATTAGAGAATTCATATTAGTGTTTATGAAAAATTAGAAGGCAAAACAAAGCTCTACACTGTTAAGTGAAGTGCTGAGTTGAAAATAATGAGATGCGTCAGTGGGTGGCACAGTAGAGCTTAGTTATTCAGAGTGCAGTTTTCAGCATCCGCTTCCCGAAGTCTGAATCCGAGCTTTATTGATAACCAGTTGCGTGCCTGCCAGTCAGTCGGTTAGGCTACTGTTTCTTCATCTGTAAAATTAGGATTATATTACCTGCTTCATTAGCTGTTGTATAAATTAAATGCAATTATCCGTGTAAAGCAATCAACACAGTGTCTGGCATGGCTCTTATTAAGGATGTAGATGGCATCCTAATCGAAAATCCCACCACTTAGGAGGGCTTCATCCCTTGACCCCTCACTGGCACCTTGCAGTGTTGAATACTTTCTCTTTCCTCAGTCGTACTTCAGTGGGCTCTCCTAAATTGTTTCCACCCATCGGCCACCCATTATTCTAACCATGACTTCTAAATGTGTTTCTTTCTCAGGCTCTTCTGTTTCCGTCTTAAAGGCTGGTGTTCTCCAGAGTCCACATTGGATTCTCTTGGCTTCTACTTAGTCCCCTAGGGTGGTCTCACGTACAATGAGAATCCCTGTAATATTCACTCCTATGCTGCTGAATCAGAGGTCCATAACTTTAGCCCAGAGCTCTCTCCCCAGAGACAGACATGCTCAGCAGTCCACTAAGAACCTTCCCCTACGGTCTTAAGAGTTACCCCAACTGTACTGGGTTTGACCAGCCCATCCCAATCACACAACAGACCACACACACTCCCTTCTAGCTCACCTGCTTTGGCGTGAGCCATTTCCATCCATCCAGTGATGTAGATTGTTAATTTGAGAATCATACTCTACTTTTTTTTTCTCATCACCCTCTACATCAAATCATTCTAGATACAACTAATTTAGTGGAATCCCTCATCATTTTCACCTGGACTATCGCAAAAAAACTTCTGAGCTTCTATTTCCTAATATTGTCTTTCTCTCTGTTTCCTTCTGCAGAAGGATTGCTGCTGATTCAAAGATGTTTCTAAGATTCCTACTTAAAACACTTTAAAGGCTTCCTGTGATCTGTTAGTACAAAGACAAAAAAGAAATCCTTCATACTGTGGGCCCTACAATCCCATATACTCCCTGGCTGAGCAGCTATGTCTTCCCTTTATTTGTAGTTACAGTGCATAACACAGACTGGCTCCAAAACAAACATTTCTTTGCTTATCAGAGAGTGAATGCCAACCCTTTCAATTCATTCCCTCCCTCCCCAAATTCCACAATGAACATCCTTTATTCCAGCTACAGAAAATGAATTGCAATTCTCTCTTATAATTTTTTTCTTTTTTTTTCTTCTGTCCGTGTTTTTGCAAATGCTGAACCTTTATTATTTAATAAAGTTTTAGTGAGTGTCATACTATATCCTGAAGCGAACAAGATAAACACAGCCTTGGTCCCTAGGAGGATCATGGTTTAGTAGAAGAAAATTAAACAGGTATTTAAAATATAAGTGGAAGTAGTATTGTAAATTCCCTGCAGATTTGGCTATAAAAGAAGAAACATGATAGTACCTTAAATGTTCATAAACAAAGAAATAATTAACTTAGTGTGCTTTTATTGCAGGAACTACTCTGAAGCCAACAAAAATGATGTAGATCTTTAGTAATTGACATGGAAAAATATCTGTGAAATATTATTTGGTAAAAAGACTTGCATATTTAACATGTTTTCCTATTCTTTATTCACCTTTGTTACTACTACTCATTTTTCTCAACTTTTAACTTAACTACCACCTTCTCTTGAAAACACACCCTGACTACCTCAGTCATCCTCTGCACCTTCATGCCACACTAGCATAGGAAACTTTATCAGACGTTTTAAAATATTTTATTTTATTTTTTAGTAGTTTCAGACTCACAGAAGAGTTGTAAAAATAATACAGAGGTATCATGTAAATTACCATGGTATATTTGACAAAATAATGTTCATACCGAGTGATAAATGTCATCGTGTGAAAAACAAGGAGGGCCCTCTGAATTATCTGTGTAGCACAGACACGCCCCCCTCCACCCCCAGTGAATACAGCATGCCTCCGGTGGCTACCCTGTTGACAATTTCAAATACCCCACTACCATTTGGATCAATTTAGTATACAGGTTTTTTTTTTTCTTGGCCTTAGTTAAATATGTTCCTATGACATAGTTTTGTGGGCAAGCACAGCTGCTAGCTTCCAGGTCTCTGTCTCTTTTTACCACACCCTGTAAAGGAGAGGGACAAGGTCTGTTCACTAGGTAGACCTTTATCTTAAGAGATAAGCACAGAGACCATCTCAGTCATTCTTGCCCTAATCAAAGGTCTGAGCATTTATGTCTTTTGTCCAACTATATAAATACATTATTGATCACCAGCCCTTTTCAGACTTTCCTTAAAAGTAACAAAAGCAAGTAAATTAAAGTCATCTGAGGATATTTGAAGGGTCAGTGGAAACTCAAGACCTTGAGACTTTAAGCAATGCTTTCAACCAGTTCATACACTATCTATATTTAATTAGTCCTTCATTTTATTTGTACATAAATGTTTGAAGCAAGTTGTTAATTGTTATGTTTGGCATTAATATGTATTGCTATCCTTGGCATAGACTCAGTTGGGCCTCTGAACCAATATTTTTCTGTGGGTCTCATAAATCAGATACATAAACATTTAACAATATTGACCAAATGTCTGCTGTGATGGGAGCAGCTCTGTGCTAGGCACTAAGAGAAAGAATCTTGAGCATAAAATATCTTGCCTTTGAGCACAGCTCTAAACACTAGCAATCACTAGACTTATGTGAAATTTAATGTCTTAATCTGTTCAATGGGCATTAAAAAATCTGTTCTCCCTACTTCGCAATGTGTTACTACAAGAATTAAATTAAATGATCTGACAAATAATACTGGCAGTAACATGAATGCTAATAACAGCTAACATTTATATAGCACTAACTACATGCCAGGCAGTTTTTCAAGTATGTTCTGTATATTAATTGATTTAATAAAAAAAATCTATGAACTACTAAATATTATAAAAATCAAAGTGTTGTGGTCATTCCCAAGCATGAGGATGCATAAGGCAGAAGTTAACTCTTCAAGATAGAACGGGCTTCTGAAATAAATTTTGTGGTGCAGTTTTTATATGCTGGAGGAGGTTAGAAGAAACGGAGGGATGCCAAAGAGTCCAAGGGAGACTAGTCAAGGTTCACTGTTATATTTGGAATAAAGAGCTGGGAGGGCCTGGGTCTGCATCCTGACCAGTGTTGTTGGTAGCATCATCATTATCCCCCAGTCATGGTCATTATTAACATCATCATCATTGCTATCACCTCACAAGCCTCATCATTTCATGATCACCTATTCATGCCAGGCACTGCATGCCTTATTACATTTAATCCTTAACAAAAAGCCCTGGGAAGCAGGTATTATCATCCCCATTTTATGGATGAGGCAAATGAGGCTTCATGAGAATATATCACTTACAAACATCATGAAGCTAATAAGTGGTGAAATAAGAATTTGAATCTCTATCAGGGTGACTTTGAATCAAGATTCTTTCTAGTATCTTACATAGCCTTTTGTGCAAGGCAAATGTGATTATTCTTACCACCTAATTGTAGCTCTAAAAGCAAGATCATTGTCCATGCTTACTTTCCTCAAGAAAGCTGAAGGATAGTGGAAATAGCTTGCTTAATGGACAGAAGGTGATCTGTTTTTCTAAAAAAGAATGAGATTTGTCTTCATGAGGGATAATTAACTCTGAGAGATGACATGGCATCTGCCTGTACATCATTATTATCACAATCTTGCATTTTTAAGCTTCTTCCTTTCTGTCACTGGATTTTCTCAAACAGTCAAGGATGCAGGATAGAGTCTAGTCCATTACTTCATATTTTCTGTCTCATACACACGAGCCCCTTGAGGTCTGGGATAATGCCTTCTTTTGTATCCTTCTTACTCTCACAGTATTTGGCACTGTGCTCAGTGCATATCAGATGCTACAATTAATCTATTTAATTCTGTGAACAACAGAGATAGAATGTGTTTCTGAAAGGAAAACAGTGTTTCAAGTTAGAAGACTTCAGGTTAATCCTGCCTTTGCCTTTCATTGTGTGTCCTTTTACAAGAAGGCAATTTAGCAATCTTTTTCTTCTCATTTGAAAAAATGGGATTATGTTTCACACAGAATCATTGTAAGAATAAAATAATAACACCCGATGAAACAATATATTTGTTGCTCTTTTGTTCAGAGAATATGCTAATAATCATCTTGTTATTTTTTTTTCCAGTGAGTCCAGTCAAACATTAGAAATCTTCTCAACAGAGAGCTTCATACAACATCTACCAATTTAATGAATTGGTATGTAGCTCAGGGTCTTCATATTGTCCCTTGTCTAATAGAGAAACTAACAAACAAATAGATAATCACAACACTGTGAATAAAAAGAAGGAAGGATAGAAGAGAATCCTTAATTCATAGCAGGAGAAAACAAAAGAAGTTGGGAATGGTTTTCTGACAAGAGAGACTTGAAAAATGCTATGAGGCAGGGGTAAATCTTTCGACTGACCAGCTATGAGAGATAAGAGAGAATAAGTCAAAAGTGCATGCCCAAGTTGAATGGCTTAACTGCAAGAGAGAGAATAGAAATCAATGGATGAAGGGAATTGGTTGGAAAAAGAAGATAGGGTCTGTTGTGATGATTTCAAGGGGGTGGAAATGCCCATTTGTCAGTCAGTTTAAAATGTTCAGTAATTAGGTAAAAAGACTTGTTTGGAATTAAGGAAGGAGGTTGGAACAAAATTTATAATTTTAGGATCCATCAATACTTAGACTATAATTAAAGAGGAGAGTGCAGATAACATCATCCAGGATGAGAGTACCAAGGAAAGTAGGAAGGAGGCTGAAGACTGAACTTTGAAAATACAAATATTTAAAGAGAGGCAATGGAAAAGCCTCACTTTAAGAATTCTGAGAAGACAAAGAAAATATGAAATCATGGAAGCCAGCTGTACAAAAAACTCACCAAGGGAGAAGAAGAAAAACAAGACATTATTTTTTAAGAAGTTAGTGAAGGATATTAAAAAGGTTATCTTGGGAGATGGGTAGTAAAAATTTAGTAATGCTTTGACAGATGGAAATGGGGTAAAATGGGGAGGTAATCTAGGCCAATGAAACAGCTTGAACAAAGTGAAGAGGAAAGACAAAAGTAGTCCTCACAGTTTCTCAATCAACTAGGAACAATGGGTCCTGTTATATGAATGATTTCTTCATGAGTTGATTGTAACCTAAAACTTGAATCTTTCCAATGTAAACACTGTGTTTATCCACCAACATATGTAAGAATATTCATTCTTTAACCCAAATTTGGCTCAATTCACCAACATTGAAAATTTCCAAAATCATATGCTACTGAAAAAATGACAATTTTCCCTCAGTATTTTCCAGAATTTGTTGGAGATCTACTGGTGAACAGCTTGGCTTTGAACTGCTGTACCATTCATCCGTCTGGAACTTGCTATTACTATTCTGAGGTTTATATTTGAAAGGAAATGCCAATTATAGTCAAGTGGTTTTAAAACAGGAATTTAGAGTTTTCTTTCTACTCCAGCCACTATTCCTCAAAACATTTCAACAGCAAACTTTCCCTAAATCATTTCAGTAATAGAGAACACTTACTCCTTAATATAGATCTCTCTGAAATTGTGATTATGTGATTATTGGCTTCTATTATTATTAATAACTGGGTTTTCTTGGTTGCAGGGTGTTTGCTCACCTTCTGCTGTAATGTAATTGAGAATAGGAGAGTGCATGAAAATTTAGCTGATAGAAACAGGATTTGGACATTGTAAAGCAACTTTGGTAACTACTAGGCACCAATGGCTATCATTTGGTCTGCACGATGTCAGCCAGCACAATATTTAACATTCTTTGCCAATTAGTTATGAGCCTTTAGATTCAGAGCACAAAAATCTGGAATTCTGTCTTCTTGTAAAAAAAAAAAATATTGGGGGATTTGGCACCATTCCAACAAGTTCTGGAAAGTATTGATGGCAGGTAATTTGTCAGAAGCATATGATTTTGGAACTTTTTAATGGTAGCTAATGGAGTCAAATTTGGGGACTGTGACAAGGGAGCTCACATACCTTCGCTGTCTCAGTCAGCAGGAGCTGGGTCAGACTTGGCTTTCAGTGTGCCTCTCTAGTTTGTCATTGTCTCCACTTCTTCCCAGCTTCTCCTCAGTTATGAACTCCAGTGAGAGTTGTCTTTTTTTGTTGTTAGAATTGTACTTAAATTTTCCACTGGTATTAAAAGAAAAGTGAAATATTTTTTGAATACATCTTTGGCACAAATTGGTTGAATTAAGCTAGTGCAAGGGAGTAGCATGCTTTAATAAGAAAATGAAGAAAGATGGGAAAAATAAAGAGAAAGAGAAAGAGCATCTAAGTCGTAGAAATAGATTGGATGCTTACTATGCAAACAAAGTGTAGATACATACGAAAAACCAAGCTGTGTGAGAAAAACCAATCAATGTAAAAACAAACAACATCAACAACAACAAAACAAGTGTAAATGTGTAGATATGCAAGACATACCAAGCCTGCTTAACTAATTTATATTTCTGGATTAGTTAGGGACCAGTGAGAGGATAGAATCAGTTAGTTTAACAAAAACTATCAATACAAAGAATTACCAACTGGTTATTGAAAAATTAAAAAGACGTGCAAAATGAACTGGAAAGTCACATGTGTCAAAAAGTCAGAATTGCAACCAAGTTACTCAGTCTATCAGCTCATTGTCTAATCACTGTAGCAGACAACTTCTATAAATCCATAGGTAACTGGATTTCTAAAACTAATGAAGTCCATGGATCCCACTGCCTTAGGGAACAGAACTATGGTATTTGGCATGGCTCATTGTTCCAGGTCACAGATGAGACCCATTTGTTTGCTGACTGGTTTTATTAAGTTCTGAGGAAGGAAAAAAATATGTGTCTCCAGTGGAAGGTTTGGGCTATCCGAGGGCAATTGAATTTAATGTTTCCCGGAACACCAATTTTATGTCTTTTAAAAACCCTGAAGGAGTACAACTCAGCTTATTACCTTAAAAGAACCATGTCTTGGTTCTCAGAATTTCTCCCAGTGCCAATGAAGAGCATGGTTTCTGAGATGAATGGTGATGGTTTTCTTACATCTATAAAGGGTGAATCTGGGTGAATTAGGGGGAAAAAAGGCAACCCTTCCTTAAGAAACTGTATTGTCATATGCCAGGAAATTGCGATAACAGCTACATAAATCTATTAAAATAACAAAATGAAAGGCAGCTTTGGGCTTGTGCAGTCTACAACTTGAACAACATTAAGTGGTGACATGGTTCCAAAGACTATTAAAAAGTTTTATACATGGAAGTGGATTATTTATAGTTATGCTTCACTGGTGTTTGCTTTGTTTCCATTGTTGTACTTACCACATTCTTTAATAGGATGATAGGTCTCTGCTCAAGAAGTAAAAAATAAATAAAACCTTTTTTTAGGGACCAACTACAGGGAAAATGATCTGTGAAACGGATTTGGAACAGTGCTCATCTAAAATAATAACATTCCTCATCTCCTCCCTTATTTACTACTTTTTACCTTAGCTTTGCCAAGAAAGAGGAGCCCAGTCCTAGGATTCTTGATTTCCTGAGGGGATTTTTATTTGATCTCTCCTAACCCACACAAATGTGCACACACACACACACACACACATGCATTCCAAATTTGGCATTTCTGAATGAATGATTTATTTCATTTCATTTTGCCAAACACTTCATTTCATTATACCAAATCTCTCACTTTCTGTTCCTTCTGAAAAAAAAAAAAAAGAATTGTTAAGTATTGTTAAGAATTGTTAGGTATTGGGGAGAATCTGACAATGACTGGGTTATCCCAAACAGGAAGGCGAGAGCACTGCACTGAAACACAGAGTAGGGGCTCATCCGTCCGGTTCTCTGTCTCTGTCTCTGTCTCTGTCTCTGTCTCTCTCTCTCCCCTTCACTAATTCACAATTATGCAGTACATTTCCTACCCTAGAAATGGCATGGTTTTTCTAGTAAAGTCGTTAGCTTCCTTATCACTGGAGGGATTACAGAAGTAACCAGGCCCTTGCCTAAGTATACTGGAGAGAAGTTTCAACCTTCAGATATAGAACTAGACGATATTGAGGGTTTGTATATCCCAATAAGTAAATTACAATAAATTTTTGACTCTAAAATTCCATACACATATATTTGTGAGAGTCAGGATGGCATGGTGCTTAAGATCACAAGCTTGGGATCACATCACTTTGTGTTGGAGTCCCAGTTCTGCCACATAATTTCTTTGATACCTTATAAAGGTTACTTAATTTTGCCGAGTATCAGTATCTTCTCATATGAAATGGGAATAATAACAGTATCAACTGCCTAGAAATATTTTGAGAATTAAATGTAATAAAGCTGTGTAGCACAGTGCCTGCCGCATTGCAATTACTCAACAAATATGAGCTGTGATTATAATCATTATTAGTGAGTGCAATTAAAAGCAGGAGGTACAATGAATAATTTCTCCAGCAGAAAACTAACAAACAAAACAGTAACAGGAGGTTTGGGAAGAACAAAGGGTTATAGCTCCTTCCTTGGCTTGGAATCATAGAGATCTGGGAGCAGATTGTCATCTCAACTCGATCTGTTTGTGATATTGATTAATGTTTTCAGTCTGTACCCCTAACTCGGGTTCCTTCTTCTGTACGTTTACAATAACCTGTAATGGGGGCATTCAATAGGAGTTATAAAACCTGAGTGGACACTTTTATTTCTTAGTGAATACTTTTATTTACTAAGTACATATCCATTATTTAATCTTTCGTTCCTTCAACAAAATACTTATTAGTATCTGTCATGGTCAGTGGACTAGGCACAATGGGTGAACCACTCTGACTTGGTCCCTGTCACCATGATGCAGTGTGACTCACAGATGGAGTGGCAGTAAATGGGAGATGATATCAGGCAAATCTCGCTCTATCACTCTCTCCCTATTTAGCAAAAGTGGGGACATTCCTTTGTAATGAAACTTTGCAGCTTCAAATTTCACTTCTCAATAAGAAGTGAAGTTTCTTGCTTTACTCTTTTACTTCAGGCTTGCATGCGTTACTTGATTTGGCCAGTGGGATATTAAAAAAAATATGTCTCAGTCTCATAAAGAGGCACACAAACTGTGTGTCTGTGTGCCTTGTCATCTTTTGCTGCTGCTGGGCTCCCTGCAATATATGTCTACAGAAGTCAGAAAAGTATTTATTTCTTTGGACAGGAGTATATTGATTTGGAAGTGGCATGAAGGAGCCACTGTGGGTGGTAATTACACAGGTATGTGCATATGTTAAAATTCACTGAGCAGAAAAATTAAGTATTTACTCTTCTGGATATTATCCCTCTCTCTATGTGCATGCGTGTGCACATTCACATGTAACTTTGGGGGGATGGTCTATAAGTTATAAGAAAAATTGGGTGAGAGTGTCAGAGAAGCTAGAGATACTAATGATACCTATGATGAATGTGGTCAAAAGATTAAGTAAGATGAAAGTGGTAAGTTTGTACTGTATCAAGCAACACAGAAGTTGTTGATATACTTGATGAAAACAGTGTTCATGGAAATAATGGAGGAGAAATCCCAATTTGGATTATGTCTAACAGTGAATAGGCTGTGAGAAATTTGAGATGGTATCATGTTAAACAACTGTCTTGAATACTTTACCTGTTAAGTGTACCAGAGAAATGGATTGGTGATAAACGGTAGCCCAGGAAAGAATATTTTAAGATTAGGAATACTAACATATACTTGTATATTGATAAGAAAGCTCTAGGAGACAAATTAAATTTGAAATAGCTGGAAGAGAGGGAAGATAAATGAATGAGAGACATTTGAAAAATTAGAATTTTGGAAAAAAATTATCACTGTATTATATTATTATTGGTGACCTGCTCCATTACTAGGAATTTAAAACATAGCAGGTATTATCATTTTAATTAGTCCTGATCTACCTTTTAGTGACTTTTAGTGGCTGGGGAACCTAGACCCAGCCAACCCTTCTGTAACTCCTATCTGTAAAGGAAGAGCCTTGACATCAAAATCTCTTAATTCTATGACAGAGTTACAAACTCTAGTTTCTTATTTCATCTTGATTACTTCTGTTCTGTAACATGCAGTTACAGTTTTCTCATAAAGACCATAAAAGATTACAGACAGAAAATAGGCTAAAGAACTCCTGCTGGAAATCTAAGATTTATCAGTAGAGTTGTCTTTGGGGTAGTCTTGTCTTTAAAATTCCCCCCAAACCCTTCTGGGTCTTCAAGTTTTAATCTCTCTCTTTCATTTCCAGAAAACAAGTACATTTCCTCCTTCCACTGTGAAATTGTCTTGTCACTTGTGACACTAACGTAGAGAGGAAATCTTTCAAAGGCAGTCTTTGCTTCTCTTGATCTTGCAGCATGGCTCAGCGAAGGAACTCCGCAAATGCAAACAGAGATAGCAGGGAGAGTATGGGCTTTGCCTTATGGACTTCAAGGAGAGTGGGAAGAAGGAGTGGGGGGAGAGCATTGGCCAGGATACCTGTGTATTTTCATTTCATACTGCTTTCTCTGACCAAGATCAAAGAATATTAGAGTGGAAAGGGACATTGGGAATCACCTAATTTATCTCCCCCCCATACTTTTCCGGATAAAGAAACTGAGTAGTGAGGTGATTTGCCCAGGACCTTGGCTAGTTATTGACAAAGCATATCTCTAACCTGCACTCTTGTCCCTTGCTGTTTATTCACTGGAAAGTTTGTTTCAGGTGGGCTAGTCAGTGATGAACTCCCCGTGACTTCAATGAATGGTTCCTAAACCTGAATGACCTTCAGACTTAGCTGTAATTGTTCACAGAAACCTACAGATTGCCAAATCCCACTCTACACCTTGTGATACATGAATCTGTGTTGGTATATTTGTCCCAGAATGTGTACTTGGGAAAGGAAGGGTTATTATAACAAGTTTGATCTTTAGAAGGATCTGCATTTATTATTGGCCTTTGACAGGCATCAGGGTACTTGGATTTTGTAAAATTCTCTAAGTGATAAGAATATTTGCCTGCCCACAGCACTGATCACCTGATTTCCTTCTAGAAGCCTGGAGTTTTGATAATTATAACTGGTTATTATGCCTATGCAACCAGTCCATAGTAAAAATCCTGAACTCTGAGTTTCAAATGAACTACCTTGGGCATAAAAAGTTCATGCAGCTTGTTGCATTTCAGGGATGGAAGGAGAGCGTGTGTTGAGGGCCCCTTTATGGAAATCATAGAAATGCACATGGATTTGTAATAGTAGACATTGCTCAATGTGTATTTTTCCCTTACTGATCTGGCTATGTATTCTTACTGTGTCACTCCAATAAATCTTGGCCACGAGTAAAATCATATGCTGAGTCCCTTGAGTGGTTCTAGGTAAGCCCTTAACTGTGGGTGGTCCTAGGACTGCTGAATCACATTATGTCAGATGTGGTGACACATGTAATGACAAAAGTGTTGACACAAAAATATAAGAATGTCTTCTGCCATGGTCTCTAGAGCAGCCAGCATTGGAAACTTCTGGACAAGACTAGGTAACATAGAAATATGTAATAGGACAATTGCTGTATTCTGGGGAAACAATATGTTCTCCACTTAGCTATCTCAGAGACATTTATCTCAGAGACCAAATAACCATATGTATGTCTTCCTCCCTTTTTAGTGGAGGATGCACTGAGCCTGTGATAGGAATGGACAGAAAGGTTACCCTTGTGTTTAACATGGGCTTTGGAATCTGGTATAGAAGGGTATAAAACCCAGCTTTGCTATTCAATGTTTTGAATATTTGCCTAATATTTCTAGGCAAATGACATATTCTCTATGAATCTCAGTTCCATCATCTGTTTAAGGGGGATAATAATCCCAGCCCTTCTGGTTTGTTGTGATTAAATATTAGTAAATGAGATAAAGTATATAATGAGATGAGTATTATAATGGATACATACTAAGTGTTCAAATGGGAAAGCTATTACTGTAATGTTTTATCATCTGTCAGGAACATAGACAAAAATATAAAATATGTATCATGCCTTTTCCTGCTTGTATCAAAATGAAGACCTTTGTTTAGTGCTGATTTGGGGCAGAGCAATTTGCTACAAGCTGTAGTGAATACAGAGAAATTTAGTTAGACTCTCTTGTCTTTAAATAGCTTCCAAACCAGTAAAATACCAGAAAAAAAATGAGTTGTAAAAGATGGCATACACATGGGGCCTAATGAAGAGTCAAGATGAGAAGTGCTACAGGAACTGAGATGAGAGGGTGGAATGATTTGGGAAAACATTTCACATAATATCCTATTTTGTTTCATTTAGTCCATTCATCTGTCAGTTAGTACATAAATTACTAATACTGGTGAATGCCAATATTATTCCAAGATCCATTCTAAAGGGGTTAACAATTTTTAAAAATCGTATTCAATTTTCCCTTAGCTGTGGATATAACTGCTTACTGATAATTCCCATATGTCTGTCTTCATTGTCAACTGCTCTCACTGACTCTGGAAAAGTAGCTCTCTTTAGATATCCTAAAAATATCTCAAAATCAACACATTATTACATCTATGGAGATTATTATCTTTTTTAAAAAAAAATGAGCACCACATATAGTTGTGTAGTTCCTATCTCGACTAAGATCATTACTATCTGTTAGGAGAGGCTTTCTGTCACGGCCCTGAGTGTCTTTGCCCATTCCTGCTGGGTATGCAAGAACACCTGAAGATCTAACTGTCCTCTAGCCTAGAGCCATCTGTTACTAGCCATGTCAGCATTTAGGCAGGCAGACACAACTGCAGCAGGACTACAGTATGACCACTGACTCCCTGGGGACTGTCCTATTTACTGCTTATGATAAAACACACTGGGCCTGTGGCCTGGGTTCTTCAGCTGCAGTGCAACCCACTGAGTGTGTAGCTGCCACCTCGTCCCGTTATATCACTCTGTGGGCCCTGGGGACAGGGGAATTGGTGCTACCATGCCCATACTCCTACTGTTTGCTGCACAGTGATTAATATCCTGTCTTATTTGGGTCCATTGAGTCTTACTGTCTACTTTTTTGCACTCAATGGAATTGTTGCAAGCTAACCCTCTTGCAGGCTTACACATGTTCTGTAGAGTATTGTTACTCGCTGCTCTTTGAGGTAGGGGCTCTTTTCTGATACCATCCAACCAATATAACAATTTCTGTTTCTTAAAATGATCCCTAATTCTTTACTTCTCCTTGATCTTGCAACTGTGTTGTCATAAGCTGAGAAAATCAAAACCCTGCCACTCCAAAGATATAACTTATACCTTTTTCTCACATATGTATTAAATTTGTTTCCCTCAGCTGAGGACTTATTCACCTCAGAGAGGTCTTATAATGTAGTGATTCCTGTCTAGGTTTGAAGCAAGAGAACCTGGATTTGAATCCCAGCAACACTGCTTAAATCACTGTGATGTTGAATAGTTTCTTAAAATGGAAGTACCTTGTTTTCTTTGGATATATATTTTTTTAATTTTAATTTTAATTTTTTTATTTCAGCATATTATGGGGGTACAAACGTGAAGGTTACATATATTGCCCATGCCCCTCCTCCCCCTTCCCACCTGCCTAATACCTGATAAATGTTATTCCTATATGTCCACTTAAATGTTGATCCGTTAATACCAATTTGCTGGTGAGTACATGTGGTGCTTGTTTTTCCATTCTTGAGATACTTCACTTAGTGGATATTAAATGAAGTTAGTAACTAACTTATGGGGTTGTGTGAGTGTTATGTGAGTTAAAACATGTAAAGCACCTGTGATAGTGCCCAGAAAATACTAGGCATCCAGTAAATGTTAATTATCATTATTGTTATTTTCATCATAAACTCTAGCCTTATGGTGTTTCAGATACCACATGGTCTTCAGAACCTTATCTCACATACTGGAAGGTCTTTCTGCTGACTTGATTGAAGGTACAAAGGCAATTTCCCAGTCTTTGGCCTTTCAAGATCTGAATGAATTCTACTTTCTTATATAACTTCCCACCTTAATGCCAGATAAGTCATATTGAACATGGTTTTATTTTTAAAACACAACACATCTTTTCTCACCCATTTTATTGAGCTTTTACCTGGTTTTCTCAGCTTTTTTGTTTCCTCCTTCAGTTTTTTGCATTTATATATCTCTCTTATTGTCCTTAAATGAGCATAACTAATCTATGTCTCAGCACAGTGAATGGAACATTAAAAGTTCAATAAATATTTCCATAATGAGAAAAAAAAAAGAGAGAAAGATAGAAAGCAAGCATTAGAAATGCCAGTTTTAAGATTTTGTGTGTTGAGAAATAGTTATTTCCAAAATAGTTATTTCCAAATAGTTATTTCCAAAATAGATCCCATGACTGAAGATTTTCTTAGGGCCACTGTTCTTATGAAAGTCAATATTCTATACATGTTCACAAGTTATTTTTCATCTTAGGAGGAATACAAAAACCTCACTGGATAGTAATTATATATGTGAGAATTTTTTTAATAACAACTTCATACTTTATTGTTTATTTTCCAGAGAGCAAACATCAGAATTGGATATCTTATCTGGGATTTGAATAAATAAGTTTATTCATGACTTTATCAAAAATCCTAATTTACATGTAGGAAAAAATATATTCCCGGATTTGCCCAAGAAAGCCCAGTTGTTGCCTGTTATTCTGGTTTAATTATTAATAGCTCTCTCTCTTTAAGTCTCAAAGGTATCTCAGTTTTGATGATAAATCATATTGGCATAGTAGTTATTATATAAGAAAGTTTTATGATTGAGATTCTGTAAGAAATCAGATAGCAGTATTCAATTATTATTTATATGGTATAGGGTATGTAGATGATCCATCAAAATCATGTATTGAGTGTCTTCTATGTGCTAGGTTCAGGACTACATATTCCTCTAAATGATGACCTGACAGGGAGGTCCCCTGCCCTGTGTACTTTCTCTTCTCAGTTTTACTGTCATCTGGGGCCACGTTTTTCAACCTGCAGATGTAGGGTCATAGGATCTCAGGCAAAAGAGTTCAAAACAGTCCTTTTGGTTCTGATTCTCAGAAACCTAACTTGGACTTTCTTAGGGGAAAAGGGGAGCTCATAGCCTGCATAAATAAAAAAATCAACACTATCTTATTTCAGGAGTAGCTGGATTTGACTGTTCAAAAATTTGCATCAGGAAGCTGCCTCTACCTCTCACATTTGCTTTCTGCTATGTTGGCTTCACTCTCAAGACATCGTTATCTTCGTGTGAAACCCCATAAGATCCAGGCTGACATTCTTGTCACTACACATCTGTTAAGGAGACTTCTTGTTTTATTGACTCCAGCAATTCTCAAGATTCATTTTGATTAGACCATTTTTTGGGTTATGAATCTGCATATAACTAAGAGGGTTGGAGACTGAATAGGCTGATTATCCAGGCCTTACTCCTGTGCCACCTCTGGATATGGAGGGAGTTGGAATCAACCAATTCAAACCACACAGGCTGATACCGGGAATTGTCTTCTAGTAATAGTGAGGGGTTCTTACTTACCATAAACCACATAGAGGATGGCAAAAGTGGGAGATTACCATCAACTCATGCTCATCCTGGCCAACCAACTACTGATTAATTGTCATACATCATTTATTTTCCTCAAAAATGAAGGTTTATTTTTTAATCCATGGCCAGACTGAGGTTTTCTTGGTACTTGTAATTAGGTGTATGTCTGTGCATGTGTTCGTGCATGCCCTTTCTTCTTTTTTTCCCCATGACCTTCTTTCAAAGGAGTAACTAAGGTTTATTCTATCTTCAAACTTTCCATCTAAAATGTTTCTCCAATCAATCACATATAAGGGAAGGGTGTGAAGGATTGAAGTATGCATGGAAAAGTTTTATGGGGCAGGCCTTGATGTGCATAAATGACTTCCATACTACATTCCATTGATCAGAATGTAGGGATATGGTTGACGATTACTGCAAGGAGAACTGAAAAAAAAAATGTAATTCATCTCTGAGCACAGAAGGAACTTAAACCTATTTCACTGCATCTAATAAGGGGATTCTTCTTGCTTCTTTGCAGGAGGAGGTGGGTGGAATTCTATGTTCCAGTTTAAGAAGTGAGCTTCTTGCTGTGTTGTCTGTGTCTGAGTCCCAGCCTTTATTATGGTCCCGGGACTTTGAGACAAAATTCTGACTGCTTTGGAAAAATCCCTGAGCCACTCCTTATCCAGGAGTCAGATCTCAGACCACTAGGGTTGCAAATTGTCAGCTTGTACCCCCAAAGTTAGCCCTGCCCTGAGGCTAAGCTTTTTATTTGCCCAGTTGGTGAGTTGTAGGCTGAAAAACCCCAGGCTGACCTGTGGTCAAATGTCTTCAACTTCAGTCCTGTTGGCAATGAAACCACATTATAAATCTGAGTATCACCAAATGCAATGCCGGTGTTGAAAGAGAGGCACACAAAACCATTCTCAGTCCTTTCTGCCTTTTAATATGCTGTTTTTTTTTTTTTTTCCTTGATGTACCATGTAAAAGAATCTGCTTTAAATAGGCCATTAGTAATGCAGTGGTAAGCTGTAGGGGAGGGGAACATTCTACTGGAGACCCTCGAAGAATGTCCTTTAGTTCAATGTCATTTTATTAATATTGATGAGGAAAAACATCAACTCCTGGCCAGGGCCACTGTCTGTGGAGTTTGCATCTTCTCATGTCTGCCTGGGTTTTCTCCAGGTGCTCCAGTGTTCTCCCACATCCCATAGCTGTGCCTGCCGGGTTCATTGGTGTGTCTACATGGTCCTCATCTGAGTGCGTGGCGGTGGTGGCAGGGGGTGTGACGTCCTGAGATGGAGTGACGTCCTGTCCAGTGATGGTTCCTGCCTTGCACATGAGCTGGCCAACTGGCTGTGGCCACTCACAACCCTGAACTGCAATACTGCAGTAAAAATATCATCTTACTTGTTTTTATTAATCTTTCTCAAACGTATGTATAGCTCACATTTATTTCAACATTTAATATTAGAAGAGTTTTGGTCTTTGTTTAGAAGTTTGGTGATGTTTGTGTGCCCAGAATGATGCTGTATAAACTTAACTCCTGTGTACATCAGTTAGCCTATGGTAGAATTGGCTTCTTTATGTGTCTTTTCAGTTAAAGTCACACTTCTCTAAAACCCTATCGATGACTTTTAATGAGGAGTTACTGTATAGTAACTATGATCAGGTCAGTCTTTTAGGGAGCCTATGCCTACAGGCTGGGAACTTTACAAGTGTTTCTTGATTTTTTTTCTCCCCCTTAGGTGGAACAGAATGGTTAGAGTACCCTTGCTTTGTGTATTTCTCTTCTCCCAAGAGGGAGGTCAGAGCTAACTACGGTTGGATATCTCCCTTCCCCCAGGCCAGCTAGGCTGTAATAACATCAAAGCGGGTTAAGTTCTGGTTAACTAGTTGGCCCTGAGGGCAGGCCTCCTTAAGGACAGAGTGCTCTATTACATTTCAAAATGGTTCCTTTCCCCCTCCTCCAGCTGAAAACACAAGGGAAATTTTTTGGTGTTTACTGTGGGAGCCTGGTTGAGCTCCTGGAGGTAAATCACAAACATGGGGATGGAGAAGGGTGGTCTATGACTGGGTCTCTCTGGAGTTTTTAACTTTCAGACTTGGCTGTGCTGAGCTTCGAGCAATTCAGCAATTTGTCAATTACTGCTCAGGTTTTCCTACCCTGACACTGGGGCCCTGGGCGGTTTCCACTCCTGAGTTTCTGCTCCTGTAAAGCCTTCATTCCCTGTCTGTCTCTCCAATCTTGGGGGCAATGATGGTTTGCCCTGTGTTCTCCCTTCTCCTCCTGACCCAACAAGAGTTGTTGATTTTTCAGTCTGCTCAGCTTTCTACTTGTTAGGACAGATTGATGACTTCTAAGCTCCTTACATGTGGAACCAGAAACAGTAAGTGCAGTCAAAGAGTTTTAAATTGAGTTTTACCAATTTACGCCCACACCAGCAGTGAATGAGTGCTTAGTCTTCTTCGTCGTCATTTATACTAATATTATCTGTCTTTATCATTTTTGTGATTTTGGTGGGTGTGCGTAGGGTAATTTCACAGAACTTTTAATTTACATATCACAGATGACTTACGAATGACCATCTTGATATGATTACTTGTGTCATCTGTGAAGTGGTGGTTCAATGATTGTATCAATTTTCTGTTGAGATTTAGCCTTTTTGATCATTAATTTGAAGAAATAATTTGTGTATTCTGGCTATGTGTTCTTTATTGAACACATGCATTGCAAATATTTTCTCTCCATCTGTGGTTTTCTTTTTCATTCTCTTAACATTGCTGTTGAATGACTAAAATCTTAATTTAATTAAGTATGTATTATTAATATTTTATTTTGTGGTAGTGCTTTGTGTTATCCCCAAGATAATATTCCTCTTTTTTTAAGAAGGTATACTTTTTTAACATTTAAGTTATGATCCATTTCAAATTAATTTTTAATGTATGGTGAAAAGAGGGGTCAAGGTTATATCTAAATCTATACCTATAAAGAGGTAGATACAAATGGATATAGAAAGTGACTTTTAATTTATTTAAAAGACTCTCTTTGACTCTCAGAATGCCTCTTTTAATTAACAAAATTATTAATTATAATATAATCCAGTTTATCAATATTTTCTTTAACCCTTTTTGAAGAAATAATTTGCCAACCTCAATCTCACAAAGGCATTCTCCCATGCTTTTTCTGTAGATTTCTTTTACATACTTTATGTCCATATCTATCATTTCAAAAAATGGACAGGTTTTGTGTTTTTTTAAAAAACTTTTCCAAATGTGTGATTTTTATTTATTTTTACTCATCTTATTGAAATGGTTAAAATCTCCTATAAATTAAAGCAAAGTGATTATAGAGGGCATTCTTTTCTTTTTCTATAACTCAGCTAGAAATTATTTAATATTTTATCATTGATAAATGATATTTGATCATATTGTTTACTATTATTTTTGAATATTAATGTAAACATGAAAATATCTTCCATTATTTAATCTTAATATTAATATTTTTTCTATTTTTTGTTGATAAATTTCAATGAGGAGTGTTATTTTGATTTTCTTTTCAAAGTATCAACTTCTTTTCTTATTTCTTTTATTAAGCAAATGTTAATTTTTATGCCATGATAGCTTAATGAATTCCTTATTATTTCTTTGAGTGTTATCTGCTGTTTTTTTTTTATTCTAGCTCATTATAATTAAAGCTTTACTAAAAGCCATAGTCCAGCAATATATTTCTACCATACAAAATGCCCGATTTCCTTCACTTCTGAGTAGTGCCAGTCCTGGATATTTGGTTCTAGAATTTTTAAGTAGACATCCTCCCTAGAACATGGTTTTGTCATTTGGTAGCTTTTCCAGACCTGATTACTGAACTTTCAACCCCTTTATCTAGATGTGTACTCAGGACCAAAGTGTAGGTCTAGGTTCTGAGCATCCTAGTCCATCCTGTTGAAATTTCAAGTTCTAGCCATGCCCTCTGCACAAAGTTATCAACATTATCATGTTATGAAGACAAACTATTAATGCACCTCTCTCTTAAATATAAAAATAACACCTATCTCCTCCACACTCCCCAGACAGTGAACCTCTCTATGAGTGTTAACACACACACACACACACACACACACACAAACACACACACAGTTGGCTCTGATTAGGGCTGTGCTGATGCTCAGGATATATGGTAAATAAGTCAATATCTGGCTTAGTAGAGGTACTCCAAATGACAAGAATGAAAGGCTGAATAAATGAATGAATGAAAGTATGTGAAGGTGTCTATTTATGCCATAATTTATTCATTTATTCAACAAATACATAATGAATGAATAGTGATAGTTCTGCAGCTTCAGACATGGAAGTGAGTGGAAAAGGCAAGACATGTATAAATATTGTAAGATACAGGTTTTCTTCAATTGATTTATTGTTCAATAAAAAGAAAAAGACTTATGAACAATACATGGCAACATGAGAATATTGACATACGAATGGTGTAAAACATTCATTATGTTAATAAGTTAATTCGTTAATGTATAAGATTTTGCATTTATTCAATTTGTATTGAATCCTAATCAATGTGAAAAATTGTGTTACTATTGGAGAAAAAAGGCAAAGTACGGAAATATCAATGACACAATCCTTGGTCTCAACTGATATAACATCAAATAAGGAAGAAAATGTATGTCTGAAATAAACATTAACCTATTTTAAAAAGTGCTTTATATGTCTTATGAATTACATGTTAGAATATATCCACTACTTTGTTAACACAATCAGGATCCATTAGGTCCCACATTAGACTGGCTATGTGTGATAGGTGCAAGGTACTCTGCCCATTTGAAAAGAAAGAACTGCTGCCTGCATGCTGGAGTTGAAGTAATCAAGCAATGTTTCTAGGAGGCAACATTTGATAGAATGGGGCATAGGCAACATGGGCAGGGAAGGCATTTGAAGTAGAATAAACGGCATAAGTAAAAGTTCTGAGACAGGAGAGATAAATGCCCTGACACACATATTGTCTAATTTGAGTGCTAAAGAATTCTAACATAGCAGGTAAAAAGGGAAGATGGGGGGTGAGGAGAAAGACTTTCTTAAGGTCCCAGCCTTCTCATCATTAAGGTTAATCCTTGGATTTTTCCATGGCACTTAGCATTGGCAGATCAGTTCTATTCAACACAACACAGCAAAATTCAGCATAAATTGATGCAATGCAAGATTTTAAACATTAAGGAATTAACATATTGCCATGATGCGTGTTTTATACATTAGGCGTTCTTCAGATCAGTCTGTGTAAATTGGGTTATTATCCTCTGTCAGAAATTCACTGACAGTGACACAAAGTGACACAGTTTATTCACAAAACTTTGGAGCCAAATAGTCTCTATTCTAGCTTGGAGATTTTCTCTGGGTTATTAGGTATTCAGAGAATCATATTTCCTCCATGTGATCAGCTCATATTTGATGGACAAACAGACTTAAAGAATGCTTTTTGGAATCAGAACCTTAGGGAAGGAGCCCCTAAGTATTTGCTGTGTCAGGAGAGAAGCTTCAGTGGTATGAAATGACTCATGACAAGAATGAAGATGACAGTCCATCCAGGAAAACACATTGTCTGTTTTTTCTCTGATATTCATACCAGCCCATAGGTGGGTATCTGACCCCAGCAGGGAAACACAAAAAATGATTTATGAATTATTCAGATGATCATAATTTAATTCTAAAAGCTGGATATTAACTTGACTAATTGCTTCTCAGTTGGAAAAAATAATTATGAGATAACAGGTTTTATATTTATTAGCCAATTTTAAGCAATAATTCTAGTAAAACCAAACTCAGAAAAATATTTAAATGTTCAGAATCTTCATTAATATGTGCTTTATTCTTTAAATTGTTTTATTTCATAATTATTCTATATATTAAGGGAAAATAAAAAATTCAAGATAAGCATGAAAAAGAAAATAAAAATTATTCACATACCCATCATCTAAAAATAAGCTCGTAAATTTTGCTATGTAAAACTGTACATATTTTTACATCTCCATTTTGTTTGAAAAATGAGATTATACAATATTTTGCAACTTTTAAAAGCAAATAAATCAGAGAATATTTCTAACGTGATAAATATATTTACATAATATAATTTTAATAGTTTTATCATATTCCACTGTATAATCATGTCATAATTGATATAACTCATTACTTATTGTTGGACATTAATGTTGTTGAAAAAAATTTCAACACTGTGGCTCATGCCTGTAATCCTAGCATTTGGGGAGGCTGAGGCAGGAGGATTGCTTGAGCTCTGGAGTTCTAGACTATCCTGAGCAAGAGCAAGACCTCATCTCTGCTAAAAATAGGAAAAAATTAACTGAGTATAGTGGTGCAGGCCTGCAGTCCCAGCTACTTAGGAGTCCGAGGCAAGAGGATCACTTGAGCCCAGGAGTTTGAGGTGGCTGTGAGTTAGGCTGATGCCACTGCACTCCAGCCTGAGCGACAGAGTGAGACCCTGTCTCAAAGAAAAAAAAAAATTCAGTATTATAAACAATGCTGTGATGGAAATTCTTATATTTATATTTTTACATGATTCTCCAATTATACCCTTAGAATAAAATCCTAGGGTGTAATTACTCAATCAAGAGGTATATACAGGTGGGACACAGTGGCTCATGATTGTAATACCAGCATTTGTGAGTCCAAGGTGGTAGAATGGGTTGAGGCCAGGAGTTTGAGACCAGCCTGACCAACATAATGAGACCCCATCTCTAAAAATATTTAAAATTTAGCTTGCATGGTGCTGCTCGACTATAGCCTTAGCTATTCAGGAAACTGAGGTGGGGGGATCGCTTGAGCCTAGGAGTTTGAGGTTACAGTGAGTTATGAAAATGCCAATGTACTCCAGACTGGGTTACAGAGTGTGACCCTGTCTTTTAAAAAAAAAAGTATAATGTATACATTTTCCTTAAAATTTCAGCTAATATAATATTTTCATCCTTTTGTCATATGTTAAATCAGTAGATTCATGTGTCATGAGTTCATATAAAGATATATAAAAACATAAAGCAACTAAAAATTAACAAATACAAGACTGAATTACATTTACATTTTCTTATCAGATAATGAATAGCCTTTGTTAATTAACTTGTAACATTTATCTTCTTCTTTGAACTGATGAAAAAATCCCTATCTTAATAACCATTGAGATAACCAATACTTGTGATAGTATTTGAATATAAAAAACTTTTGAAAAACACTTTGACAAATTCTCACCCATGTTGGGCCAGATAGAACTTGTGACTCAAAATTTCAAGAGCTGCATGAGAGTTTGAAATTTCTATTTGAGATATAAACACAAAAATCATCCAGGACCAATGAATTCCTAGATTCATGGCAGAAGAAAGTGTAAAACTTCTCAGTAGAGACACGTGAATTATATGGATCAGTGATAGGAGAAAAATAACTCTATGGAAGATTTAAAATAATATAAACTAAAACTAATAGGATATAACCAACCATCTATCTTGATAATCAAAAGGAAAAGAAAACAATCTAAAGGAAACTACATGATAACTATCTAAAGTTGTCAAATGGGGAAGAGAAGAAAAAAATGGCAGAGAATAGCATTTGAAAGACAAAAGAATAACATTTGAAAAAAACTGTAGACAAAAAATTATCCACCATAGTGTAAAACGAAGAGAAGAAGGTAATGAATAGAGAATGCAGTAAGAAGGGAAGAAGGGCAAAGAGAAGAATGATAAAACAAAATAATAAGGTCAAAATATAAATGTAATAGCAAACCATTAAGTTTAAATTGATGACACTTGCAAGTTAAAATATCAAAAATTTTAAAATATTTTTTACAGACAGATTTAAAAAGAGATATACCTAATAAAAATAGAAGAAGAAAATAAAGCCAAGTAAATAGTATGAAAACATCCAATATATCAATATTAATATCAGAAAAAATCAATTTGAATATAAAGTTTTTCAATATATAAGTTGTGCATTGTGAAGTTGCATGTTTTATGATCAAATACACTCTTTAGTCCTAGAGATCCTTATATTAAAACAAGCCTAGACATAGAAACACGCCTGCATTTATGAATATTTATATAACAAACTTTCACCAGTAACACCTCTATTTATTCTGTAATGGGAAGGTATATTGTGCACTCCAGGGACACTACAGATTCAGAAATAAAAGTGGGGAAAAAAAAACAAACAAACAAGAGGTCAATTGCATCAAAAATGCTAGGTACAGAGTCTTTTGATGACATTTTAGCATTGCACCCAGCTAATGAGTTCTCAAATAAGAAAACACCTCAGGCCAGGGATGTCAAAGAGAGGTGTGCTCACCCTGAACCTCACGTCACTGTACTCACAGTACCTATTACAGTGTCATACTCAGAGGCCTTTGATCATTCATTCATTCACTATTTAATCCTTCATTTATGCACACTGGTGCCTACCTGCGAAGGGGTATTGAGGTTTTGCTTTCCCTAGTGGCAGTAGTAGGGATTTAAGAAGCAGCCTCTCTGGAGAATTTTCTAGCAATAAAAAGAATAAATTGTTAACTCTGACTAAGATAACAAGGAGACTGAACTAGACAAATTATATTGTCTCCTTATTTGTCTAATTTAGTATTCTTATTTTACATATAGAGAAACTTAGAGGACATTACTTTACTTTTTTTCTCTCTTTCCAAGTCACATAGTTGATTTGCAGCCACGTATGGAGGGATCCTCATTACCAGTTAAATGGTGGACATGCTGATTGATTAAAGGTTGATCAGTGGACTCCAGTTTAAAATCTATCTCCTATATTTGAAGCTTGCTTTGTGACTTCAGTTGTTATTTTTATTTTAACTTTCCGGGCTTACAAATTGAAGTTCCAAGAAATTAATATGTGTGCACAATTCGTCAGGTAGTAATGAAATGAGTTCAACTTGCAAGCCCTCAGTACAATGTATGACACCATAGTTTATAGCACTTGATAAATGAGGGTTGTTATCAATATTATGATTATTGTTTTATTAATATTACTACCATGATATCAGCTGCCCCTATTTAGCTGTTTAACATCTTCCAATCATCTGACATTAGTACTCCCTGGAGAATGCTTTCTCAGCCTGATTTCCATCTGAGTCACATTCAGTCCCTTTTAAAATCAACCACATTTGCGCCCCAGCATCTGCTCCTGAGCTACTGCACTTCTCCCGGGCTTAGGAGTTTAGCTCATTAGATGCTAAATTACTGCCACCAGAAAGTGACAAGCTTCAGTCTGCAACCTTTTTACCACCATAAAACTCACTCAATAAAAACAAAAGGAGCCATAGAGAAGCAGGGTTTGGGGGACTATAAAGAATATATATGTTTCAGGCAGTTTGTGTTTATCCAAGTGGCAGCATTAAGTGAGTTAATGCTAAGAAAGTAGAAAGCTTTAGTTAATGAGACAGATTATTTAGGAAAACAGAACTGTCACTATTGCTTGCCATGTAAAGCAGTGGATTTGTTACTTTCGAATGCTGGCTGAATTGACAAAAACATCATTTATTCATAGTGGGATGTTTCCCAGAGCTGCACTTTGGTTAATAAAGATAAAACCCTCATGTTGGTTGTCAAATATTATCTTCTCATCCTGGGAACCCTTCCAACAGCAACCTGGGCACTTATTCCCTGAACCGATTTGCTTAGGGTAAGATCTTCATTTGTATTTCAGGACCCAGGTGGATTCTCTTAACTGACCTCTTGGGGACACCTCCTCCTATGACAACCTGAGATCGGCACCTGTGTGGTTTGCTGAAACATAGAATCTAAAGGAAGAACACAACAAAAGTTAAGAATATCAGCCCCAGAGCAAACTTACACCTTTTCATCGAACAATTACTCAGCTTCTAATTTCTCTTTCCTCATTATGGCCAAACTTCCCCAGATAGTCTCCACTCCTTTCTCCCTTCTCCCTCACCCCCAGCCCACTCTATCTTAGCTACAGCCCCATCATTCTACCCAAAGAGGTTTAAATAAGTCACAATTATATGTACCCATAGTAATTAAAAATTTTAAAAAAAGAATAGGCTCCATGTCACTAAACCAAATGAATAGTTTCAACCATCTTTGTATTTGGTTTATTATAAGTATTGGACACTATTGACATATCTCTGCTATCTTTAAAACTATAGACAGTTTCTATGATCACATACTATTCTTGTTTCCTTCTTATTTCTATTGCTAAGTTCATTCCTCTTGACCCACAGAATTAAATGCTGATGTCCCTAAAGGTTGAGTATGAACTCTAGTCTTTCCTCCTTCTATCCACTATCCCTAGAATATTTTGCCTTCACCTACACCTTTAAATGCCATTTATTTTGAGTCTTCTCACAGACTGGCCTATGTCTCTGATTCAGATATCTCCACTGAGCTCAGAAATCACTTGACCAGCTAAACCCTTGACATCTCCCAAAAGATGTCTCAAAGTCTTCATAAATTCTCAAAATTTCCAGTCTAAATGCCTGAGTTTCTTCCCCAAACCTGGGACTCCTCCAAAACCACCAGGCATTTTTTCTTTCCCACAAGCCAGAAACTTGAGTGATATCCTTAAAATAGCCCCACTTATACATCACATCCAATCTATCAGCATATATTATCTCTTTTACCTCTTAAATATTGTTTATATCCACCCACCTGTTCTCATTTCTGCCCCCTAATACAGGACCTGGCATATAACAGAAACTCAATGATTACATTTTGAATTAAAGAATCCTTATCATCAATACTCTGGTAAAAGCCTGGCCTGCTGCAAGAGCTTCTGAATTGGTCTCCTCACTCCACATTTATACCACTATAACAATTCTCCACTTTTTCGTAAACCACTTTTTCACAAAAGGGGGTGCTTTAGGAAATAAGATAAGATTATGCGATTCAGTTTTTCCCAGCTTAAAAAAAAAATTGATCTTCAATTAACCAGTTTCTCTCTCTATTGGCCCACCACACTCCACACTCTGTCTTCCCCCTCACTGTGACAACCACAGTCTACTTTATGCCCCCTCCACTCAGCACCTTCCCTTCAGACACAGCGTCTTCTCTCTAGCCGACTCCTCTACTCCATCCCAAGCACCTTCTAATTAATAGCTATTCATCCTTTAAGTCCAAGCCCATTTTAGCTCATTCCTTCAGAAATTTTCATAACCTCTCTGATAAGGTCAATCATTTCTATTATATGCTCTAACAACACAAAAAATAAATTATAGCTAGTTAGAATTTTTCTTTATTTGATTAATGTCTGTAACCGCCTTTAAAATATATTTCCCTGGGCACAAGTTCATTGGTACAAGGATGTCTGGTTATTCTTATCACTATATCCCCAGAAACAACTAGCTTAGTAAGTTTAATTTATATATATATATATATATATATATATTATATATTTTTTAAAGATATGGCTTGGCTTATCTAATATATGTAATATGTGTGTGAATATATATATATATATATCTTGACATTGGACAATTTGTTGGTATGGCTGGGTCTCATTTTTCTCATTTATTTAATGGCGTCAAAGTCATATTATCTAAATTTTTTCCATGTGAGATACAATAGAATAAAATATTAATAAATTTGACATAAAATTAACTTTTAAATAATAATGACATGGCAAATAATAATCCCATATCAAAACTCAAAACATAACTGAAAACTGTAAGATAATATTGAAATGTATTCCAGGGATAAAGAATTATGTCCCTAAATATAAAGACTCTGAATATGAATGAAAAACACCAGAAACATAATAGAAAAATGGGCAAAAGACATTAACAGATCATTTACAAGAAGGATATAAACACATAAAAAGATATTTAACCTCCCTCATAATGGGAAAAGAAGAAAATAAAACTATACTGAGTTACTGTTTCTCATATATCAGATTGGCAAAAATGAAAAATAGTAACAACATGCTCTGTTGGTGAAGGTATGGATATACAGTCACTCATATTTACGCAATTATGTATGGAATAACAGTAGTAATAACCTTATGGAGAAGAGCTAAAACTTGTCAATAATCTAGAAAACTACATGTATGTTCACATTTTGACCCAGAAATTCTATTTCTCAGAATTTCCCCTGAAGATACATCTCCAAATATAGGAAAATGTATATGCTTGAGGTTATTCATTACAGCAATAGTTATAAATGCAAAATGTTAGAAACAATCTGTCTGTTCATACACAAGAGAGAGATTCAATAAACTAAGCTATATCCACAGAAACAAGTTCAATATATCAAGAATAGTCGAATGAGGATGAGAGAGTTTTCTATAGTATGGGGTGATTTTCAAGATATACAGTTAAGTAAAAAAGTCAAAATACAAAAGATTACACAAAATATGCTATTCTTTGTGTAAGAAAGATGGGGCAGTGAGAAAATATAGATTTATCTTTTCATGTTCATATAGAAACACAGGAAGGATACACTAGAGATTAATAAAATTGGTTAATTACATGGCCTGGGAGAGAAAGGTGAAAAGAATAGAAGGGATGGGATGGGGGAGAATGAAGCTTCCCTAAGCACACCATGTTGAACAGTCTGACTTTTGGAGCCCTGCTAATGTTTCAAATCATCAAAAAAGGAAAGCAAATAAAAGTTCATGAGGAGAAATCTAAAACAGAACACAAACAGAAACACATTTTCTAAAGCATATTTGGAGAAGTAATGTAGCCATACTAGAGAAAGAGAAAAAAAAATGAACTAGATCAGGTAATTTTCAATAGTAGTTAGCTTATATATCTTCTGGCTAAAGACAAAGTTAACTCTAGAAATATGCTGGACTCTTTTTAGTAGTTTTTTTTTTTTTCCACCAAGTGATGGGTTAACAATTTTAAAGCTACTTTCTGCTCGTTGTCAGGGATGGAAATTATAAGCATGGAAAGGTGGAAGGATAGTATGAACCTTCCAGTAGTAGATTGTAGAATCAGTGCGAATTTGTGATTTTAATGTAGATAGGTAAAGCAATAGTTATGAAAGTATTTGGTTGCATGTATGTTTATGTGTATATGTATATTTGTGTATAGTTGTATATGTTTTATACATCTTTAAATACAGATCTATTGAGAAACAGTAACGTGACTTAACCAAGATCAGATAATTTGTCTGAAGAAGAGCTGGATGTAGAAAGAAGCCTTAGATACTCTTTACTTAACAATAATCAACAATATAAGACATCAGTCTTCCCAGTCCTCTGTTCTTATGCCCAAGGCAGATGTTGATAATCAACTGATTGAGGTGGGGTATGATCCCAGTATCCTCCTCAATGCATTGCTTCCCAGGCAGCCATTAAGGATCAGTGAAGCCACTCACATTGAAACCTATTTCCCATTCTAAGTATACCTCACCCCCTCTAATTCATACTGAAATGGATATATCTCAAACTGGAATATTTAGAGAACATTACTTTTTATGGGGTAACAGAAGAAATGTACAGAATAAAATTTTCTACTTTGAAAGCAAGATTTATGCTATAATTAAATACATTTTAATAATTCAGGACAAGCCTCTTTCTTACAAGTAGAATTCATTTGGTCTGAATGCATGTAGACAACCCTTTGTCCCATTTGAGGCAGTCCTGCTAACACATGGCCCTCACCTTACCCACTAAAGATGCAGAGGAACCCATTAGAAGTCCCTTTCAGGTTTGCCTTAAAGTTCTAAGATAGTAGATCTTAGATAACTGGTCATTGTACCTTCATCCACCATAACCCTCACTTTGACCCTAGATGCTACTTCAGAACCTCTTTTCATGAAGGGCTCCAGATTGTCACTATTTATGTGAGTGGACACTCATAATTACATTCACATGCTTTCACAGTGATTCCACCTTCCCAATGTAAAGTCACTAGAAAGGGTAAACAGCATATACCAGATTTTTTCATGGAATGCTATTTCAATTGGGATGGAATTAAGGTTGATGAGAATAGGAGAGTTAAAATATGAAAAGAAAACAGCTGAAGACAATTGTCTGACTGATGGGAAGGAGAAGAAATCTGAGAGCTGTGTCTCAAAGTCTCAAAGACAGCCTTTAGGGATTATATAGTATGTGAGGGCTTCTTGTAGAAAGCTGAAATTGTATCTTAAGATTTAGGTCCGGATATAGCCATCCTGAACCAAGGTACATTTTTGCAGCATATTCTAGCCCCAAGAAATAGGCAGAGATCCATTGCCCAAGTAGCCAAACTTCAGAGGGATGTCTGAGAGGTTTCTCTCTCTGTTTCATTGAAAGCCATAATTTGGCGTGGCTGGCCTCAGTGAGACAAGACTATGGATTGTCTACGTACATTCAGGCCAAAGGAAGGCTATTTGCATGGAAGAGACTGGTTTTTAGTTATTAAAATTTATTTAATAAGAGCATATCTTGCAAGGGAACCAACACATTTATGTATTAATTGTTTAAGTGGTAGTCTTAGTCTCCAGAAGCTTGGAAAATGCAAATTGGCAGCATTTAACTACTTCAATCCAATTTCCCAATCTAATTTCCCAAATTCTCTCCACTGGCAGCTGCCAGTGCCCCAGGGTGCATATTTCACATAATTGCGCTTTATAGCTGGAGCCTGTTCTGGGATGGTCAGCTGCCTGAATCCCATTGAAAATGCAGAGAGAATAGAAAGCACAGGCTAATTCACACTTTTGGATGCTCAGAGCCCTGTTTGCTCTATGGTTTGAAATAGCTGGGAGGGAGACTTCTGTATAGGAAACCATGAGATATGACACCACTCCCATGAGGAAGTAAGTCAACCTCTGGTTAGGACCAACACAAAATTGAACCAGGGAGAACATAAATTATTACCAAAGACTGCCCTATATTTACAGCAATTCCCCATATCTTATTACATTTCTTCAGAACAAGGCTGTAATTGTATAGTCTCTGTGACCCTTTTGCATATTAGAAAAATAATAATCAGAGGAGTAAGTGGCTTTTAATTATCATCCCTCGACTAAGATGATTAAAAGTTCAGCTTTTATGACTGTAAAACCAGTGAGTATTCTTAATACAAAACCTTTAAGAACTTTATTTCCCCTACTAATTTCTTGATATATTTACATATACACACACACACACACATCCTGTCCCCATACAGAGGTCGGACTGAAATACAAGGCTGATGATCTTATGTTAGAGAGAAAAGAAAACGACATAAAGCTGGAGACAAGTGCCTGATAACAGAGAGGAGACAACAGCAGATAGAATCTCTAGGGGTCAAAGATCACTAAGTTAACTCTGATTCTGCTGTAGAGATGATCTACTTACAGCTGGTATGGTGGACTTGGGTCCACAGATTTAACTATAACTCTGATGGAGACAGAGTTTCCTGGAACACCAAGGGTCCTTATGTTCTGTTTTCCTTGTAGTACTAGCACATGGCAGCCCAAAATAAAGCTTGTATTGAAGTAATTGGAAATATTTCCAATAAAGCACTAAAGCCAAGATTTGCTATTTAAATCTCAGTATTAACTGAAGCCAGACTTTCCTTGGAAACATGCACACAAAAAGATGTATTCACTCTTATAGAGATAAAAATGATGTGCTGTCAGATTCACGGGTTTAACCCTCTGTGAACAGGACAGGCAGGATTGTGACAGCACCTCCGTTACCTCCAAACTCTCTCCTCCCGGTGGCTTCCTCAGCATGGTCACAGACTGCTTTCCTGAGGGGCAATGGTTTCATTTTAGAGCTGCACAATTTTTGTTGAGGAAGGGCTACCATACTTTAGGTTACAGCAACCAAATATATTTTTGAAAAAGAAAAAACACCAAAAGCCTGAGACAATACTATGTTGCTAGTAATTGGCCTTCCTAGCCCCTGGGGTCATGCTTGGTAGTATTTGCTATATTCTCTATTTCACCTCCGTCAAAGGCCATTAAAGGTGTATCAACGGCCATTAAAGGCTGACTCCCAGGTAGGTAACTGTAAGAAACCTTTCTGGGGCTATAATTAGCCTCACACCAAAAAGTCCTATGAAGGAAAAATAAGGCTGACAGATTTATGGCACTTCTCTTAGAACAGAGACATCACTGGACCACAGGAGGCAATATAATCCACTCAATTCTAACACTGCAAGGCCTTGCTTTCTACTAGAGCAATAGATTTTATAAACTTAATCTCATTATATCCATCAGGGTAATTCACCAGGGCAATTCAATATTTGAGGGAAACCTGCAGTGAATATTCTAAAAATTTAAAGACTCCTTTCATTGAGACACAATCCACACACTGTACAATTCTCCCTTTTAAAATGCATAATTTGGTGGATTTTAGTATATTCAATACAATTGAGTATCCATCACCATGATTAACTTCAGAACATTTTCATTGTCCCAAAAAGAAACCCTGCACTCCTTGGCCTTCAACCAAATCTCATTTTCCCCAGACCTCCCCAGTAAATATTTCAGAGTCTACAGATTTGTCTCTTCTGGAAATTTCATATTCCAAAAGATTGCTCTGGTTTATTATCAGGATAGTTGTGAGGGTCCAAGAAATGGAGAGAGTAGAATCTTGAAGGCCTCTTGAGACCATGGCTCAAAACTTCTAATGTATTCCATCAGCCAAACTAAGGCAAAAATCAGCCCAGATTCAAGGGGTAGAGAAACACAGTCTACCTGTTGATGGTCACTGGAGAAGTTGTTGAAGTCCCATTTCAAAGAGTTATGGGAGGAGTAGAAAGTTGAAGCCATCTTTAAAAAGTAACTTTACCACAGTGGACACAGTTTACTTTGTCTGAATCCTTTGTGGATTATCATCATTCTTAGATTAACATGTAAGCATATATATCACTAAATATTCAGGCACTGCATCCTAACCCTTATAAAATGATCAGGTAATATTTGTGGAATTTAAACCAAACACCCACCTGATAATTAAATTACTTCCCCACTAAAGCAATCTCTCCAAATGTGTATCGAAGTATATCCTGGGTCATCTCTCAGGTAAATCTTACACCTACATGTTCCTGTGTGTATTTCCACATGGATGACATAGAAACCCTCTGATTTAACATGGACAAAAAATTAAACTCATTATCTTCTCCACAAATTGCCTTTTCTTCCTATTTAATATATTTAAAGGAATAATACAATCAGTTATCCAGTTACCTAATCGTGATACCATGGAAGCATCATAGATTTTTACTTTCATTGGCCTGCTATGCACAATGGTTCAACAAGTCCTGCAGCTCTACCTTTAAACAGTTTTTAATTCTTGTTTAACCTCTGTATTCCATTGCCATTGCTTTATTTTATGCTTTCTTTATTTTTAATCTGGAATAAAGAACAACTTTTTGTCTTGTTTCTCTGAGATTTCATCTTCCTTTAATCCACAATTTAATTCACAATTCTGCTGGTGTAAGTTTACTAAAATGTAAATCTGATAATGATATTCCTCTAGGTAAATGTCATTTGATGGTCTTCATTATTTTCTACTTAATCACCCAAGCTTTCTACTATGGCATTCAAAGTCTTCTCTGATCTGACCCCTTCTTGCCCCTCCAGTATATTTTCTTTTTCTTACTTTGTTGTGTTCTTGTTCAGCTCATTATTATGTACAGGTGTGAGCCTCCAGCACCTTTCCTCCAGTGTCATAGGGGAGGTAGGGCCCATGGTATTTAAGAGCAAGTATGTTACAGTTAGATACCCTGATTCTGAATTTCCCACCTAATCAAAATTAACTATTCTGTTCTTATTAGCAAAATGGAAATAATAATGACATCTACCTCATTGTGTTGTTTAGGGCATTAAATTAATAGTGCATGCCAACAACTTAAAATAGTTACTTGCACAAATAAGTATGCACAAAGTCAAGTATCAATATTGACATTGCTATTTCTTCATTTTTCTATTTCTCAAGATCTCATTTATATTTCAAGACTTAAATCACACATCTTTGAGCACTCATTTTAGAGTGGATTTCTGCTATCCCATTCTCATTCCTCCAGTGAGTTTCCATCAAATGCTGGACATATCTTTATTACAGTATTTGTTATATAATATGGAAATTTCCCCCCTCTTTTTTGTATGACTTTCTCCCTTCGTAAGACTATAAGCATCTTAAGGGCAGGAATTGAGCCTCATTCATCTTTGAATTCCTTGTACCAGTGAATGTGAACTTCCCTTGTGAAATTAGGGGAAGTCAGGGCACAGCTTTAGCAGAAATTAGTACGTGTTGCCTTAAATGGGGAAGTTGCTAAAGAACTGAGATTTCTTGGCTCAGTGGAGGTTATTTACTCAATCAGCTTCCAGGTGATATTCTGACAGCCAAGTACTGACCAACAGAAGAGCTGGTAATCCAAGCATCCCTCAAGAATCTTGGATCAAAACAATTGTGGTTAAGCCAAGCCTTGGCTCCAGACAAGAACAACTGCCTTTGATTCCAAACCATTCCATTGATTCCAAACCCAGTGTCAATCAAGGAATCCTGCAGAGGTCCATTTATTATGAAAAATATCAACATTAATAAATCAAAATTTTGTGAAGTTTACCTTTATCAACATCTGATAAAAATGAGATGGCCACATTTTGTTGTATATAGATTTCTAAGAGTAACAAACATGAAAATCAGACCCATTTTCCATCTTAATCATTTAGGATTTCAAATCACCCCTTTATTAATTTGACCACATTGCACTCTCTAGAAAGATTACTATTGTTGGTGTTAGGAATATGCTCTTAACCTTGAGGTAGTATCTGCACAAATGGCTTCCCCTATCTTTTATTTCTTATTTGAATCTCCTGAACTCGCTCATCAATCAGGGAATGCATTTGAAGGGCTGCATTTTAACAATAGGTTCAAACAGCAAACTTCCTAGCAAGATTTTTTCAGCACAAGTCTCATTTTCATAAATCCTCGCTCTTGATTGCAAATCATTTCTGTGGCTCTTCCACCTGATTGCTCTGGGTTATCTGGCCATTACTGGTATAATTATTTGTAGACATAGGAGTTTGAAAGAAGCCCAGAATTTCTTGCCTGCCAATTTATAGTTTGGTTTTCGAAACAGAGCTCTTCGCTTTGTTTCTTATTTATCTCTCTTAAAACTTTCCCAGTCCAATCCATGTACCCCTATTTGTCTTTGTTTCAGAGAACATGGTTTGTATATACTATTTTGTGTGTGTGTGTGTATATACTATTAATATTTAACTATAACACACACAAAAAAAAAACTACTTGTGATTCCTTTCATTTCCTATAGAGGTAGTAATATCTATCTCCATATATTTTTGTGTCCTATACAGGAAGCACAATGAGACACAGAGTGAGGAATTTTGAATGATTCTACTTTTTTTTATTACTGGACAAACGGCTTATTGCATTTGAATTCCCATATACTATCTCACTGTGAAAGATAACACATTTAGGAAAAAAGACTTCTTATAAGACAATTCTGATAAGCTTTTATTAGCTCATATTTCTATGTTTTGTGTTTGGTATCTTCTTACATAATTATTTATTGTATTGCTTTGATTTATACTTAATAAAGTGAATTTATTACAAAATGAATGCGAATTGAATTGATTTGGCGTAAATGTGTATACGAGTTATCCTTGTAGTTTAAGCTGAAATACTATGCGAGGAGTAAGAATGCAGAAACACATGTTCACGTACACCTGGCCTCCTCCACACACATATTCAGAGGTTTTCCTTAACTATGAAAATAGAGGACTAAAACAGTACTGACACATATATTATGCCTCCATAATATCTATATAAATATAACATATAACTATATTAATGTATATTCTCTCCCCTTTAACTCCCCACCATTGATTCCTTCCTTCTTTTCCTTGAGCTTGACCTTAGATAGTCCTCCCAAGTTTTATAGAAAATATAGCTAAATGTAATATTAAGCTTTTTTCTAAAGCCATGTATATAGAAATTATTATGCTATTATATGTTGATTATCTACATTTACTCTGTGTTCTGATGTTAGAACTGAATTAGGTAAAATACATTTCCCCTCTGTCCGATGGCTTCTTTTTAGGTTTTACCAAAAGAAGTCAAGCTACAGAAGGGGAGGGAAAAAAGGATGTGGTTTGTCTGCTACCTCTGTCAGCATCACCCCAACATAGGAATTTAACGTGGTAGCAGCATTTGATTCCTGCCTACTTTTAGAACCAGCTCACAGGCTCCTCGCAAACACTAGCACTCAGTAGGCTGGGCAGCTTACTGCCAGTCTGCTACTCGTTGGAATTCTGAATCCAGCTCCACAGGACCCCTCTTGTCATCTCCTGAGTATGAAGAACCATCGAGCAACATTTACTCCAGACATGTCTCATCCAGCAGTTCTGAGATGCCCCTTCTCCAAGCTCTTCTGATACCAGCAGCAACTAGGGTCTAACCCCTCTTCATCACTCTCAATTTCACCTTTGCATAGCCCTCCAATGAAATTTGAGATTTTGATAACTCTGTCTTCATTCATTTTTTTCCCCTAGCCTCATGGGGGTTAGCACTTTTGAGTTTTTACTTCTGTTACCATAATGCCATAATGTTACATGTCTTTTTAGAATGTATGACTTTTTCTTTAAATTTTTAAACAATTATGCGTTTATAATAGTTGTATGTATTATAGGGTACATGCGATGTTTTGGTATAGGCATACAATGTGAATTGATTAAATCAGGGTAATTGGGTATTCATTGCCTCAAGCACTTATTGCTTCTTTGTGTTAGGAACATTCCAATTCTACTCTTTGTTATTTTAAAGGATACCCTAACTTGTTATTGATTATAATCATCTTGTGTTATCAAATATTGTTCATTCTATCTATTTAACCATAGTTTTGCACCCATTAACCATCCCTACTCTATCCCGCTTCCCTTCTGCCCTTCTCAGCCTCTGGAAACCATCATTCTATTCTCTGTCTCCATGAGGTCATTTTAATATTTAGCTCCCGCATACGAGTGAGAACATGCAATATTTGTCTTTCTGTGCTCTTTCATCATTCTGTACCTTGTTTAACAATACTCTGTGTAAAATTTTCACTGTTAGATTGCTTAATGTGGTCTCTGTGTTTCTTACTGGACCCTGATATATACTGTACTAATACCAGCAGTGGCCCTAAAGAGCAGATATACAAAGCTCGAGATTCTGGAATTGGAGTGGCCATAACTTTGTCCTTGAACACATAATTGGGTTTTTGCAAGTGTGAAACTGGATATGAGTAAATCACAACCTACAGTTTTGTTACAATTAATTTAATTATCACCTGTATAACCCAGTAATTCAATGTGGGTTTAATATTCTGAAATTAATTGAGAAGTTTGGGGATAGAAACAGCACCATATTTATTATTACAACAAAAAATAAGCCAGGCAAAATTAAATTTTATGAGTTTTCTTGAAGTCATCAGAGATCAAAGTTTTCAGGGCAAACATCTAACCCAACATTGAAAGAGGGGCAAGTATTTGTAGGAAGAAGTGAAATGGAGCCCTGGTTACTTGGCCAAGATACAACAGACATCCATCACAGAGCTCAGCAATGTTTACTGGTTGAATTGGTGGAAGCTGTTCACGCACTGTTGAGAGTGGGAGGCCCCTAGAAGCCATAGACATGGGGAAGTCTGCACCTTTTTTAGATATATAATTTTTCTTCTCCATTAACCCCATTGGGTGCTCACAGACAAGGCTAGAAAAATATTATTAGCATTCTTTATGGTACAGAGCTTGGGGAAGGCAACTGGAATCCATGCAGAAGAGAAGGAGAATTCTCTATCTCTGCTAGGGAACAAAAGCCTTTATCTGTGTTGGAAAGGACAAAAATTACTGTTACCCGGAGGATGCTAGTGAAAGCCCATTGCAACTGAGAGAAGCAAACAGGAAATAAAAAGCATCCCTCTCCTAGTGGGTAGGCAGGAATGTGTGCTGGGTTCAGAACCACTACAGGGGTGGGAGCAGGAGCAATGTGTAGGCCACGTCCCCAAGACATTGCTGGTAAAGAGAAGACATGAAGCTGAAAATGGATCAGCAAAACAAAACCGAAAACAAAAGCCTCTGGAAACCAGCCTCCTCTTTAAATAAAAGGTAAGATTACAAGAATCTGAAGAGTGTGATGCACTGACAGTAACCATAACAACAAAAATCTCAACATCAGTCAAATTTCTAACTATGTCAAATCAAACCTCACACAAATGACCAAACAGAAAGAAAAAATATGTACCCCTTTCTAGACATAAAAGCTGTTCATCTCAGTATTTATCCTTCACAAGATCTCTGGCTTTCAAGAACAAAGCATACTAAGATATGTGACAAAGCAAGAATGAGCCAATACTACCAAAAGATAAACCAGTCATCAGGACAAGATCAAGATATGACAAAGAATTTAGTAGGATTATCTGATAGGAGATTTAAAATAAGATCAAGATAGATGGTTTTAACAATGAGATGGGAACGTTAGCAAATGAAAATGTTAGAAATGATAACCACAATAATAGAAATGAAAAGTAGCTTCAGCAGGCACATCAGTAGACTGGACACAGGAGAAAAGAAATGGTGAACCTGAAGATCTGTCAATAGAAATTAGCATGCTGAAACAAAAAAGGAAAGAAAGAGAAAGAGAAGAAATCATTAACAAACGGATAGAACAATATCAAATGATCTAAGTATAATTAGAATCACAGAAGTAGGTGAGAAAAAATGAGGCAAAGGGTATATTTAAAGAAATGACAGCTGAGAACTTTCCAAAATTAATGATAGTCATCAGACAACAGACTTGAGAACCTCAGAGAACATCTACCAGAATAAATACCAAGAACACGGCACCTAGATATATCATGTTCAAACTGCTGGAAAGAAAAGTGAAACAGAAAATCTTGAAGGCAACAAGCAGAAGAAAAAACAAAGATATAGTATATAGTGTAGCAAACATAAGAAACACAGAAGAAGTAGTTAGAAATTCTTATATGAAACCAAACAATGGGAAAGGAAATAAAATGGCATCTTTAAAATGATGAATTGCATAACAATACAGACAACAAAGACATATCAACCCAGAATTCTACACCTAGAGAAAATATGCTTCAATAATAAAGGAGAAACAAAGACTTTCTAATACAAACAAGCACAGAGAGAATTCATTGTCACCAGATCTATTCTACAGGCTATGTTAAAAAGAAGTTTTTCAGACACAAGTAATATGATATCAAACAAAAACTTAGATCTACACAAAGAAAGGAAGAATACTGAAATTGGAACAAATGAAGGTGACACAAAAGTATTTTTCTCCTTTCCATTGCTCTAAAAGATAACTGGCTGTTTAAAGCACAGTTTATGGCATATATAAAAGTTAAATGTCTGACAACAATAGCACAAGTGATGAAAAGTATAAATTAGAAAACATACTGTTGTCTGGTCTTTATACAACATGTGAAGTGGTATAAAAAACTTGAAAATCTGATAAATTAAATAAGTTCAATGTATTAACCTCTAGGGCAATCTCTAAAAGCATTTTTTTAAAAAATAATTATTCTAAAATTATTAATACTGTTTACAATAGTAACACAAAAATGTGATCAATATAATCCAGCAAAATACTTGCAAGATTTGAATGCTGAAAACCACAAGTCTCTAATAAAAGAAATCAAGAAGAGATAAATAATAGAGGGCTATGCAATGCTCAGGTGTTTGTCAGAATTCAACTCTTCGTGACCGCAGGCCTGAGGTCTCTGCTGTCTCGCTCACTGTCCAGCAGGAGTTTCTTGCATCTCTTTGAGGCCACCCAAATTCCCCATCACATTACCTCCTCCATCTCCAAACAAACAGTGTTGTGTCAACCTTTTCTCCTGTTTTAACCCTCTCTGACTTCATTGTGGCCACGATTCTACTGCTTCCAGCCAGAGGCAGTTGGCTGCTTTTATAGGTTAGTGTCATTAAACTTAACCCACTTAGGTAATCCAGGATATTCTCTGTATCTTACATCTTTAATTATATCCACACAGTTCCTTTTGTCATGAAATATGACATTTTACTTGTCGTGAGGATTAAAATGTGAACGTACTTGGGGGGAGGACATTATTTTTTTTAATCAAAAAGGGAATCCATAAAAATAATGAAATAAAAATACTAGAAATAACACACACACTATCTCTATATCTATCTATCCATCCATCTATCAATCTTTCTAAGAATGTTCAAAGAACTTTTCAATAATCTGATTGCAAAAGGAAGAGTCGGTGAATTTGAACATAGGTAGGCCAATAGAAATCATCTAAAATGCAATGAAAAGAGAAAAAAATTGTAAATAAACTACCAAACCGAACATCTAAGAACTGTGGGATAATGCATATAAATGTAATGGGAGTCCCAGGTGGGGGAGAGGGAGAAAGGGTTGCTCAAGAAATGTTTGAAATGATCGTGGCCAAGAATTTTCCAAAATAAACAAGAGACAACAAACCACAGATTCATGAAGCTCAAAAATCCCCATTTCAAATTAAAGAAAGAAAGAAAGAAAAAACAACACAGAGAAAAAGCTGTGTGTGAGATGATCCCCAGTCATATACAAAGACTGGATTGTGAGTAGGATCAAATGTTTTTATTCCCACTTAACTACAGTTGGTAAGGAATAAAAAATGAGGGAATCAAATTACATGATGATTTTTAGGTAAATGAGCAGCCTGGGATTCCAGCTTTGCAAATCCCAAGTCTTACAGAACTTATTCCAGCTTTGCAAAACCTAAGAATCTTACACAACTTACTGGTCACCCAAGTGTATGGCTTTCCATACACTTTGCATACGCTCAAGTGTATGTATGTGTTGAATTGTCAATCTAGAAAAATAACTTGTGAGAGGAACTTGGGCTACTCAATATCTCCAGGCACAGAGGCAGTGGGTGTCTTCAAACTTTCCATTCTTGGTGGCAATCTCTTCTCTTTCCTGTCGTACTATTTTTTAAATGCTTAGAATATCGGGGTTGTGTGGCTGTGTGGATAGCATAGATGTTCTTGTTTTTTAAGACAGAATTTACTCATGCTTCAGGGACACTCTGGAAAGAATCAGTTAACACTGTCTTGTAAACATTTTTCTTGGTTCATCAGACAAAATAATTTGGGGTTATTTTATGAAAATAAAAGCAAAATTTATGAACCTATGTCAGACCTTCTAAATTGTAACCTTGGGAGTAGATCCCAGGAAAGTGTCTTTCTCTGTTTTGTTTTTTCTCTTCAAGCTCTATGCATACAAGAGAGTTTGAGGGCTAAGTAATTGTGATAGCCTATGAACTTGCTTCAGAGATAATAAAAGTACTGGGGTCATTCCAGCAACAAGTGTTACCATAAACCTAGATATATGAGGAACACAAAGTTGTGGGCTCAGCTATTTAGGGGTATGCAGGGTACTTTTGCTCTGAAAACATTAAAAAAAGAAAAAGAAAGAAAAAAAGAGAGTGAAATAAGTAAGAATACAAACAAGAACTTCCATAATTAAGTATTAATATTAGAATAGATTGAGCTGATGATTTGTGCCATAGGGATTCAGTGATGGCTCCAGTAAGCATAATGAGAAGAGTTTGGGAAGTCGATGACATGAAATGAGGTAGAAATGTGATCAGTCTTTACATGGATGTTTGGAAGCAAAAAGGGATTTTGTGGTGGTAGAAAGGAACAGTATGAATGAAAGGTGGTAATAAACATAGGGTTTTGTCTGAGGAAGTGTTGAGAGGAAAAATAAAAAGTATGTCTACAAATTCTTGGAGGCGCTTACAAAAGTAGTAACAACAAGGGCTGAGATTCTAAACTTCAAAGTGCATTGTTGCATTTCGTTGAAAAGGTGATTTGAGCCAGTATAGAGACCATACCAGTCTTTTCATAACGGTGAAATTTAACTAGGCATTTGAGCAACAGAGTCCTTTCTCCCCAATCTAAGACTTTGATCTGAAAATGTGTGTACCAGCTTCACTTTGGGCAAAAGGAGTTGGAAAACATTTCCAAGGCAGAATAAAGCATTTGTGACAGCAGAGGGAAGTGAAAAGGGGAAAAGTAGATGGAAAGCCGTAGATTTACCTCTCTCGGCTTGTCGCGCTAGCCGTGTCTCAAGAGGCTACTCCCTAGCTCTGGAAAGCCAGGCAGTACCTCTCTGGTAATCTGTGTGTGCGCAGAATCAACCTACAAAGCGTAGCCTTGTAAAATACAGTTGCTGAAATGGAAACTGTCAGCCTCATTCATTTTAAATAAGTATAAAACATAAAATCACATTTTTTCTCAAGGTTTCAGATTGCATTTAATATTTCTTATGCTAAATCCCAGATCACTTGAAAAATCCACAGAAGATTAAACTCATGTTCTTTTCTTATACTCCAGTAATATTAGAAAAATAAAGTTTTTGCCTTGCCTTTCTCTCATCCTTTAGCCAGGTCAGTGTCCTTCAATTACACTGCTCTGAAACTGTGTTAAGTGGCACAGAGAGCGTTTAAGGCACTATGTGGACAAGATGTCGTGCTAAGGAATTTGGCTGAGATCCTAGCAAATATTGCTCAGTGGTAAAGAAGGTGTTCATTTTGTGAGTGAGAACTTTGGTGGGCTTTAAAGACCAGCATATTATAGCAAGGTCAGAAATCTCCATAAGCTGGGAATCTCCATCAGACCTATCCCACGTGTTGGTCTAAAAATCAGTGTGAGTCCTGTTTTACACGATGGTTTAAACCAGAACATTCATGTGAATGCTGAGTTTAGGGGATGTCTATTAGTATTATATTTTAGCTGTGCAACTTGGAATCCCCTTTCCTTGAAAAAAATACCCTTATTTCCCTCTAAGGAGCTACAGCTTCTCTAATCTCATAGTGAGCTTTGGGTGGAGCTGACTCTACTTCCAGCTCTAGAAGGAGGCATTTGAGTTAGGCCTGAACCTCTTCATTGGCCACAAAATTGGATGCATGGATAGATGGAGAAATATATTGGAGCCAGTAAAATTAATCTTAGGACATGTTGGGAAGACCAAAAATGGGACATACTTTTTTTTTCCTTCCTCACCTGTAATTTCTGTAGCTATCTTTCCATCACAAGGGGAGAATATCTGAGAACAGGGCCAATGCAGAGAAGTGGAGCCCAAATATAGAGAGGAAATAAATAGATAATAGCATGTGCCCTAGATTCCTGCTACACATGCAGATAAAGTTTACTTTTGAATTTTTTGTTCATTAAGAAATAAAGTCTTATCTTAAGCCATTGAAGTAGGTTTCAGTATACTGAAGGTATACTGAAGTAGGTAAATGTCAGTTGTATGTTGTCAAATGTTTATCAACTGGCTCTCCAGGGGTGTGTGTGTGTGTGTGTGTGTGTGTGTGTGTGTGTGTGTGTGTGTAGTGGGGCAAAGGTGAGAGGAGGGTGAAACTCTGATTTACAGTGTTTGCCAATCTCTGTAGTTTAAACACTCTCCAATACCAACTTCAAGCTACCAGCTGAACACAAATGTGGAAAGAGACACATACAATTGATCCTTGGAAGCCAGTGATACCTGGCCCCAAAACATCACTGGTTACATTGTATGCTGGTTTTCAGTAAGTTAAAAAGAAAATAGATGCTGCCATTATTTATTAGACATTTTAGAAACTTCACACCTCCCTTTTTCAATCTTTAAAAGGTTGCTGTGCTATGGTGACACCTGGACCAGTTCCTTCTTAGTTTATCAGCACACGAAGAATAATAACATCGACATTAGAACAACAGTAAAAGTAGATTTAGAATACTTAAGATATTATCTAAAACTCTTAGTAACAGAAGGTAAGATGTGCATGGGTATTAGCAACACTTATGTGTGGCAATATTTAGATTTCTCTGTCACTGTGGAAACTTAGGAGAGCAAGCTAAATTTTCTTTCTCATTTTACACATCTATAAAATTGGTGTTTTACTAATGCCAAACTTTACTAAGTTTTGGAGTTGATAAGAGAACTAAGTATAATAATCTATGTGAAAGGGCATAGCATAATATTTAGAACACAGTGAATGCCCAATAAATATTGGTGATAATTATCATAGCTATAAAAACCATTTGTACCCCTGTAATATGCTGAAATAAAAATAAATAAATAAAAATAATTTACAAAAATAATAGACTAATTCTACTCTTCTTGTCTTCTACGAGTTCTATTACATATATGTAAACACTGAATATTATCTCACAGGACCCTGAGGCCTTGTTCATCTCTTTTTTACTCTTTTCATATTGGATAATTTCCATCAATCTGTTTTATTATTACGGGCCCTATTTTCTTTTGCATCTCCCATTAGCTTTTCAAATCATTGGTAAATTTTCAATTCATATTTTTACTTTGAGATGTTAGGAGTTCCATTTACTTCGTTACAGATAATTAATCTGTTGATTTGCATTTTGAGATCCTTCCTTTTCTGTTAATTAACTACATATGACATATTGTCACCTTCATTATTGACTGCTTTTTCTCCTAATCTTGGATAACATTGTCCTAGTTCTTCACATTCTTGGTAAATTGTGATTACTAGTCATTTGGAACGTATGATACATTGTATACTCTGGCTTCAGTTATCTTCCTCTGAAGTGCATTTATTTTTATTCTAATAAACACATTGTTGGATGATCACATTGAAATTGTGCATTTTTGCTTTACACTTTGTTAGTTTTTTGTTTGTTTGTTTGTGTGGTTTGGTTTTGTTTTCCCCTTCATATTTGCCACTAGTGTTAAGATCAATCAGTCCTAGGACCTCACCTTTACTCCTAAGGCTTAGCTCTTCTGGGGTTTCAATGGAAAGCCCAAGGTGAATATCATGCCTGCCTACCTCGGTAGGATTCAAGCTTCAAACGCTTTTTGTAACCTGTGGTGGAGAGCAGCTGAAATTTGTATTTAGCTTTTTCAGTTATGCAGTTATTGCTTTCTTCTGGGTTCTTGGGAGGTATGCGGAATTCAGGGGACAGCCACAGATATGAGAGGAGTTCATATGTACATTTTGGGGCTATCCCACTATGATTCTCTCCTTTTTAGAATTATTCTCTCAATTTTCAGCTACTGTGTCAGCTGCAACCTCTGTCCTCTAACATATCAAACCAACAAGCCTGCAGTTTTTAACCTGAGTTTCAGCAATGGTACATCACAATCATGTGAAGTGATCCACGGATAAAATCTGCAATCCACACAGTACCACTTCCTTCCTTCAAAGGTCAAATGGTCTTCGGCTTTTGCCTGATTTTTGTCATTCCCTAGTGCCTTCAAGCAGTACATTTAAAATTTCTGGAGTTTGTTTATTTGTTTATTTATGTCTTCCAAAAGCTCTTCTGGAAAGAAGTTTTAAGTTTGTATTTAAGGGGAGATAATATAATATGAGGTATTCTGGCATTACTGGAACTGTAATCACTCCATGTCCTTTCTATTTCTACCATTTTAAGATGTCTCTATTTTCTACTGAATGTCTCTACATTCAGTAGATGTCATCTACTGAAGCTCCTCTTTGTATTTAAGAAATAATATGTGTTTAAAAATATTATAGCATTCAGATGACTTACTATCACTTATGCTTAGTTCTTCACATTGAATAATATTTTCCAAAGGTATTAATATTTATTAAATGGCTCTCTTTGTTAAGCCTTTGCCCCTAATTGTGCTTAAATATATTTTTGGTAATGAATGAGCATCAGTTCTTCCTACTGCTAGAAATAATTTTCCTGGTTTTTATTATAAACTAGGGTCTTCTTAACCAGCTTCAGCAGAATGGGTGTCTTACGTGTTTTGAGTAGAAAAATAATTTCACATGTGTTATATCTTGGGCGCATGAGTGGGGGATATTCTCGTGAATTTATGACTTACTCCTCAGGATGCAGGGCCAGTTGAACCTGCATGTCAACAATAACCCAAAAAGCAAGACAGAAGCAGGTTTAGGCTTCCAGGAAAAAGGAGGCATCTTTGGTTGTGTTAAGCCTGGCCTTCTTTTGTGCAGATTAGATTTTGCCTTGTGTTTTCCCACCAGTCAGTTATCCTCAGTAAACCTGGGCTCTGTCCCAGCTGTCTCCAAATAAGAAGCCATTAAAGAAAAGAGCAGAAGAAACTCTTCAAAACTCTCCACCCCACTGACTTATGAGACAGCTTCTAGAAAAAAGAACTACAGTTTTCCCCTTTTCTTTGTCATTTAAAAGAATGCATCAAACCAACACTAAGTAAAAATTTAATTATTCTGACCAGGAGGGAAATTCTTATCTCAGCTGTGATCTTAATTGAGATTGATCTGAAATCTAGCTGAGAGTGCTCCTTCATAGGAGATATCATAGAGTGAGGAGGTCCAAAGGTGCCAAGGGAACTTGGTAAGAGCCAGAAAACCTTTCCAAGCTTCTTGCAACATTATTAACAGGGTAAAATGATAGTAACTTTACCTCCTTTTGTTTTGTTTAGGGTCCATATACACTCTGGTACCAAAAGGTGGACTAAACTGTGTCACCTAATTATTTTCAAATAGAAGTCCAGATTGATATTCTTCAGAATCCTATGTGTTAACTATTATTTTAGTTCTCATGCTATGATTGCTGAGAACCCACAGTTAGATGCCACTGTAGATATTTCATGTTTTCCAAGTAAAGCTAAATATAAGATGCTTTGGAGACATTAGGAAATTAACTTATCATCACAAACACTTACCTACACAGTCTATGGTATTACTGAGCATCTTGGTTATAGATTTTATTTCATTCTTTGATGTTTGTTTTGGGTTTCAGCTAATTTGGGATTTAGCTACACTCAAGTGTGTGAATGTGAACATATGACTGTTAAATCCATGGGTTGCATGTGTATGCATTGCCATAAAACTTTCCATTTATTAATTCGTTCATGTTTGGTAAACAATAAATGAATGCAGGGCACATGAAGTAACTTGGGCAAGCCAAAATTTGGTTAGAAGAGATAGGCAGTTATGATGGCGGGAAATTTAAGTGCTGCCAAACAGTTTCCCATATCAGACATTTTTCTCCTGATAGTCTCTTACTGGGGCCAGTTTTGTCATTAAAGTTTACTTCTTTTGATTAGGTGATGGCTACATTTAAAGAACATTTTTTAAAGAGTTTGTGGTCACTGGGAGGTGGTATGGGTGAAATTTGGAACAAGGAGGTGACCCACTTCATTTCTTGACATGGTGATTTTGAGTTGTCTTGGACATTCAGACAAAGATGTCAGGTGTATATATTGGTCAGCATTCAGGGGACAGATTGTGGCTAGAGAATTATGTTTAGAAGGGTCTGCATATCCACCATAACAGACGCCATGGATATTGATATAATTGGCTAGGGATGCTTGCACCAAGGCTATGAAGGAGATAATATTAGTGAATTTCAATAGAAGAAAATTAGTCCCATGGGCTTTACTTAATTTTTACATAATGACTAAGTTGTGAAGCCAAAAATATAACCAAGTTCTTCTTTTTTTTAATAAAAAAGTATTTTATTGAACCTTGGTTTATTTCTTGCCCACCAATATCTTTTGGGGAGTAGCATGTACCCAGCACATGTAACACACTACAGGCGTAAGAAAACTAGAAGGAGTCAGGGGTCAGCAGTCAGTAGTCAGACTGGGACAGTATGAGTTTAGAATCAATCTTTTTATCTCCATTTCCACCACTCCCCTCTTTCAGGGGTTTTATTGTGCCGTTGGTCACCTCTTTCTAAGCCATGGTTTGCATGCCCCTGTCAGAATCATCTTCTGAAGATCTTCCATGGTTTACTTTTGTCAAAGAGAAGAAAATTGAACTTTTCAACCAAATCTTCAAGGTCGTCTGAGTCTGGCCTAACTATGCTTTCAAGTTTTATTTTACTCTACTCCCCAGGATGAAGTGTTTTCTCCAGCCAGACTGATCCTGTCACTATTTTCTTGTTTATATATTTCTATGCAACACTATGCCCAAAATTTAGAAGCATGAGTAACAGCAGTCATTTTTGTGATTATCTCTCATGGCTCTTGGAGTCACCTAAAGTAAGATAGGTTTTCTTTGCTTGAGTTTTTCATGTGACTAAGGACAAGTGGCAGCAGGGATTGAGGCCATGTTAAACGCCTCTTTATTCACACGTCTGGTACATGAGCTGAGAAGACTCAAAGACCCAGGGGATGAATCTGCTAGATTTCTGCAGTCGTCTTCGTGTTTATGTGGTCTCTCCATGTGCTCTCCCTAGCATGACAGCTTTAGTATAGTCACACTTCTTACCTCATGGATCAGGATTCTGACCATAAAAGAGAGAACTAGGCAGAAGCTGTAACATCTTTTATGTTTTCTCCTTCAGAGGCATGCTGCACCAGTTTGCCACGTTCTGTTTTTCATAAGCAATTCACCAATGCCAGGCCATATTCCAGGAGAGTGCAGTGAGACTCCAACTTTCAATTGGAGAAATATAAAATCAACTTGTGGGCATGGTTTAAAAGCATTACTCCACCCAACAAATCTTTTTGTGCTTTTAAAAGTTTCTGCCTTAAGAAAGATATCATATTACCTTGCTCAGCTCATCTAAGTAGGAGTTCAGATTGATTCTAAACTCATTCTATTTTAACATCACAGTTAACTGTCACTTCCTCTGGGAAGGCTTCCGTTATCTCAGTAGTCACTGATGATGTCAGAACTACTTTCCTCAATACTCTATACTGCAGTAATACTAGCTATCATCTTGCGTATTTGTGTCCTACCTCCCCAACTAAAATATAGTGAAGTTTTAAAAGATTAACATCATTCAATGGTTACTTCATTGATTAATTCAGCATATTAGAAGATCATTTATTACTTTACTAATAGAAACATCAATTATTCCAGAACTGATAAAATCATAGAAATATTTTAATTACTTGTCTGAATGGGGTTATAGGTAGAGGTTCAGTTTTGGGGATCAGAAAGCTTCAACTCTAATTTAAGAAACTCTTGACAAGGCAAATCCCATCTACTCTGAGTCTCACCTCTACACTATTCATAAAATGCAAAGAATCTTCCTCGGGCAGGAACTTGGAGAAAGGCAAATTAATTACCCCTACACTGCAGTACAATTTTTGGTAAGATATCCCTTTTGAATTCAACAAAGCTTGGAGGCTGTTACAAGTTAGACTCTTCAGCATTTTTTCATGGTAACTAGGTGGCAATATCTTAGAGAAGCCTCTAATCTTGGCAAACACTCATTAAAATAAAAGGTCTCTTAGAGCCCCAGGAGGAAAACTTTATCAGGAAACCAATTAGTTTAGGTCTAACCCTTGACTCTCTCTGTTCAGAATTTTAAAACTACTGCCTTATTCCCTATTTTATTTTCTTAACCTGTAATTAATTACTGCCCATTACAAATTCCCAGACCACAGGAAACATTTATCTGCAGCATCAGGTCACTCGGAAAAAAGATTAAAAGCGTAGAGAGAGGGTACTGAATGAGTAAAGGATCTCAGGACAGAGCATCATAACTCCAGAGATGGCTTCTTGATTTGACAACTAATTCAAGGCATTCTGTAATCCATGGATACAGGGCTTTTTCATCATGGCTGCGTGATCCAGCTGAGAACATCAGGAGTTCCTGAAACAAGGGCTACTATCAAGGCTGGATATGGGGAAAGGGAGAGATTGTCAGGTCTTGGCACAACACTCTCCCTTCAACAAAGAGCTGAAAAGAAAGACACAGCCACATCTAGGATTATGACAGATCAGACTAATCTTTGTTAAATAGTGAATTTTATTGAAATACGATTTCATAAACTAAGGTCTCAGAATCTTAAAGATTTTAGAATTCTTATCATTTCTCTCTCACTTTATACATAGACTAGGCTATAACCACACATAATTTCACTTAATGTCTATTATGAAGTAGGTATTGTTACTCTACCTTTAGTGGAGAAAACTGAGGTTTAGAGAAGTAAATTAATCTTTTAAGATCACAGATTATTGGTGGTAGAGATCTTATTTAAAGCTAGGATCTACTGTTTCCAAAATATATGCTCCCTTCACTATATCTGATGATTACAAACATACATATATACACAAACACACACACACATCCATACATACATATATTCAAAAACATAATTTGAGAGTGGAATATTAGAGAAGAACTTATTCAGGCTTATTGTATTGTTATTTAAACTTGCATCTCTGCTGGTTTACATGGTGGTCGGCATAGAGGGGGACTTAGTAGGTGTTTGTTGAATGATGAGTATTCCTGTGAGATGTGACAAGGGGAAGAATACAAAGAAGTCAAAAGAAAAGTAGAGCTCCCTTTTGAAAAAATGAGAAGAGTCTGGACACACATGTAAAAGGAATTGAGTGTCAGGAAAGAATTTCCTCATAGATGGGCAAAGTGAAGGGTTAAGACTTGGTAAATCAAAGAGTGAACAAAATGTTCAATGGGAAATAAAACCACTGAAGGTGGAGTGTCATACGTTAACCTAATTGTTGATAGGTAGAGAGAAAAATACTTTTTAGTTAAGACAAATTTTACACCAACTGAAATCTCACCAAATATGGGACCACAGATAAAGCTGAACTGGGGATTTTTTTGAGGACCTGATCATGCCATCTGAACTTACTTGATGTAAGGCTTTATTTAAATACCTTATCATAAAATGCAAGTAAACATCTCATTCTGTTCCATTATATATTTGTGTTTATTTTAATAAACATCTTAAATATTTTTTCCAAGGAAGATGGGCTATCACATACTCTTGAGGGCAGTCTTGTAGGGGATTAACTTGCCAACATAATTTAACTCAGACAGGAAAAAAAGTGTGTCATTTGATGTGTATTTTTCAACTCAGAAGCATGTTAATGCATTTTAGAAAATAAGGAAGCAATAGGAGTAAGATTTGGGGCTGGAAATGTCAGACTTGGACATTTTGTTGTTGTTGTTATTGAAACACTCTGCATGAGAGGATTCACTTCTCAGTGACCAAATTCCCTGGTGTCATCTCCAAATTGCACAGCAGACATCTGCTCTACAGCGCAGAGAGCAGACTGGAGCAAGGAAGGAAGTTCTCTCCTAGACATCAGGAATCGTGTTCACATTTGCTGGAGAAACTGGTACTCAGAAAAATAAGCCAGAAGAATTTCACATCACCTTCATATCAGCCTTTTTTTTTTTCTAGTTGGTCCTCCTTGTTTTTAATTTTTCAGTAGATGATTAGGTTTTCTCTAATGATTCAGGTCCCTAAGAGCTTTGTAGAATGACAAACGGGACACAATATCCACAGGCTGCTGTCTCAGGAAAAGTGCACGAAGGTGATCACTTGGTGAAACAAAATAAGGAAGGCTGAAATTCAAGTACTATTTCACCACATTCTTACCGGCTATAAATCATACTATTTGATACTTATATGACTTTCTCCTATGTGTATTTGTTGAATGAATGAATGAAAAGATGAATACTTGTATTGTTTTTGCCTCCTTCCTCTCCTCCCCTCTCAAACACATTAATTGAGCGCCTACTATGTGCTATGCTTATAATGAATAAGACTCTATCCTTGTCCTTAATGGTTGTAAAATCCAGTTTTATAAAAAGGCAACATAGAGGACTAGGACTCTGAAGTCAAAATACAAGGAAAAGAATGACCCATAGAGAGGTTAAAACAGGGAGTGATCCTCAAAATGTGCTCCAAGGGTCTGAGATGAAATTTCAGCTCAATAGTCCAGGAGCATTATCCTCATTTTCTAGATGAGGCAATAAAGGCCCAGAGAAACGAAATGTCTTTTTCTAATCAAAATCTCACTATCATGTAAAGAAGGATAAAGCCCATCATTTCCCTTCCATTGCATTCCTATACACTCTTTCTCAAAAAATAGAAAGTACAAAAACAAAATAAATCTACCATGAACACAAAAATTCTTACATTTAAATATCTTATAATGTAGCAATAAGGACATAATGCCAGCTCTTATCTGCTTCAAATTTTCGCCACTGATCAAATTTGATTTATGAATTATGACTCAGACAAATATATAAATGCGGCAAAAATTTAGAACTCTAGCATTAAAGGTTTATTTCACTGAAAGCAAAACTCCTTCTCTCTTTCCAGATTTTATATCATTACACATTGCAGCCAGAAGGGACAATTAACCATCTTATGAACATATTGGTATTTATTCACATTATGTATGATGTGACCCTAACTTTGGTGCCCCCTTGCTTACTGGCACCAGTCCCACCTCATGAGTCCAGACCTGGGATTTTCCCTAGTTCTATCATGAAGAGAGACTGCATGCTCAGGTTTGAACAAACCAGAATATTAGGGCCCTACAACACCCTCAATTCATTTTTATAGGAGAGATCATGAATCCAATAAACACATAATCTGATTCTACTTCATGGGCTTTTCATAAGGCATGCAATGGGCATGTTATTAATATTCTGGACATTTCATGTCATTCCTGCATACACATAGACACACATACCCACACAAACACACAAACATATACGCATAGCAGGGGAAAGAAGAAACAGGCCCTGCCTTCAGAAAACTCTACATTCATAGGTGATTCCCTTGAGGACAAAGATTGAATTTTTAATTTTCGTAACCCCAGTGCTCAAATCTGGTCTTAGTAAACACTTACTGAATAAACAGATGAATGATTCAGTGCACATTAATTTAATATTCATTTCTTTATTCTTTTAACAAATATTTATTGAACTATGCTTACTAAGGTAATGACAAAATCATAATGGTGCAAGACAAAGATTATACTGTGGGCTGGGCTTATCTGGGAAGAATTCACCAGACCTTTCTGGAAAAAGTAGAAAGGAATAAATTAAAGGAAGACACTGCTATGGCATGGAAGGAGGGAATATTTTACATAATGCATAAAAACCCAATTTAAGCACAGTTTGCATGAAGTTTATATGAAGCAAAATATGCCTCTATTCACCTAGTAGGAATGTTGAGCCATCTTGTTGTTAGTAAACACTATTCTTTTTTGTTTCCCCCGTTAAGGTTTTGTTCTACCTTATTTCTACAAACCGCTTTATTATCCATATCATTCAGCTTTCCTTCCTCAGAAATAGCCCTTATTACTTGCTGCAATTATTTGGAGATTTTCCATCATTCAATTTTGTAGGTAAGGGATGGTGAGTTAAAAAGAAAATAATAGGAAGTTACCACCAACAACAAAATTCTCCACCACATACATCCCTGCCCCATCATAAACTGTAGCTCCAATATTTCTTAATCTCTTCCATTGCTGAAACCTCTATCCTCTTTTATACTACCACAGTGTTGTGCTTGTACTTCCTCTTTGAGGGTCCAATTATCTTCATTATTTTTCTTTGCTAACACTGACCAATGCATTCACCTGTTCTCTCTGGGAAGACATCTCTGATTCTTTGAATCCAGTGTGGGTTAGGTGTCTCTCATTTTTTTAATATGCTGATGTTTTTATTATTGTAGGGTAGATTCCCCCACAGTTGGTAGGCACATTGAAAAAATGTAGAGACACTGTTACCCTAAATTGTTAATGTTCTTTACAACCTATTCATTTTTATACCTCTGCATACCCAGTATGGGATTACTAGATCAAATGGTAGGTCTACTTTTAGTGCTTTGAGGCATCTCCGTACTGTTTTCCATAGAGGTTGTACTAATTTCAGTCCCACCAAAGGCATTTAAGTGTTCCTTTTCCTCTGCATTTATGCTGGCATCTGTTGTTTTGGGACTTTATAATAAAATCCATTCTGACTGAGAAAAGGTGATATCTCATTGTGGTCTTAATTTGCTTTTCCCTGATGATTAGTAACATAGAGCATTTTTTCATTTGTTTATTGGCCTTTAGTTTATCTTCTTTTGAAAGCTTCTTTTCATGTCTTTGCCCACTTTTTAATGGAGTTGTTTGATTTTTTTCTTGCTGATTTGCTTGAGTTCTTTGTAGATTCTGATTCTAGCCCTTTACTGGATGTATAGCTTGCAAATATTTTCTCCCATTCTTTAGGTTGTCTGTTTGCTTTGTTGATTATTTCCTTAGCTGTGCAGAAGTTTTTTTTAATTTAATCAAGTCCTAGGTATTTATTTTTATCATTGCTGTAATTGCCATTGGAATCTTAGCCTCAAATTTGTTGCCTAGGTAGATGTCTAGAAGAGTTTGTCCAACATATTTTTCTAGAGTTCTTATGGTTTCATGACTTACATTTAAGTCTTTTATCCATTTTGAATTAATTTTTGTGAGTGGTGAGAGATATGGATCCTGTTTCATTCTTCTGCATATGGCTATCCAGTTGTCCCAGAACCATTTATCAAACAGGGATTCTTTTCCCCAGTGTATATTATTGTCTGCTTTGTGAAAGATAAGTTGGCTGTATGTGGATGGTTTTATGTTTGGGTTTTGTCTGTTACTTTTTAGCAACATGTGATAATATCAACAAAAGACTCACATTTCAGACATAGCTGGATCTAGAGTCTCAAATTATGCCACCAAAACCTGGCTGTTTTTTACTCCTCTTTTTGTTACTGTATTTGACTCATTCTGGACAAATATTCTTTATATATTTCATCCTGGTGCACTATCTCTGAAGGAAAACTTCCTCATTTCAAATTTGCTGTAACAAAATCAGCATTTAATACTTTCATTGGCCAGGTATGGAATAATGGGATTTCTCTTAGAATCAGAATGAGAATCCACCCAAACTAAATTGCACAAACAGAGTGGGAAAGGGATGGTTTTTCCAAAGCTGCAAGGGGGTGCAGGTTGTGATTACCCAGAGGAAAGGGTAAGTTAAGCAATTGTAGGGAGCTAGATGGATTAAGAACAGAATGACTTTGAAATAGCTGGACAGCTCTACTAACTCAAAACACACATACACACACACAGTCACTCACACACACATTAAAAAATGAAGAAATACCAGCTCTTATATCATTAGCATTCATCAATAAAAGGATGCCATCTTTCCCTTGTATAGCTGTTCATTTGGTCATTAAACAAAGGTCTTTGCTGAAATGATAGATTTGAGACGCAAATTAAATCTTAGTTTTGTTGGGAAGCACTGGACAGTGGCTTTTGCTCACAACCTTGATGCCGATATTTAATCAGAACACTGTAGACATTATTTCATTTAATCAGCACAATAATCTGGATTATCATTATCTCTGTTTCACAGCTGAAGAAACAGTCTTCGCAATATTCATAACCTGCTCAGAGTCTCACAGATGATAAATGGTCAGAAGAAGATTTGATCTTGGATCTTTGTTTACAAAGGCCTTGCTTTTTTGTTGTTGTTTGTTTGTTTTGTTTTTTTGTGACAGAGTCTCACTCTGTCACCCAGGCTAGAGTGCATCAGCCTAGCTCATAGCAACTTCAAACTTCTGTTCTCAAGCAATCCTCCTGCCTCACCCTCCCAAGTAGCTGGTAGTACATGCTAATACAGACACGCACCACCAGGCCAGGCTAATCTTTTTTTCTATTTTTAGTTGCTTGACTAATTTTTTTTTTTTTTTATTTTTAGTAAAGACAGGGCCTTGCTCTTGTTCAGGCTGGTCTCAAGCTCCTGACATCAAGCGATCCTCCTGCCTTGGCCTCCTAGAGAGCTAGGTTACAAAGGCCCTGGCTTATCCCATTGCATCATGGGGGAGCTTTTCCTCATCTTTTGTTTGATTTACAGGCACTGCTCCAGCTTTCTATGTGGCAGATGGAAATGTTCTCTTATCCATCATTTCTTATATAAAAACCTAAGAGAAAATGAACCCTCTTTTTTCCAAAGGAGGCTTCTTCCTTGGATGCTTCCTGGCTATCTGGTGAAGCACCATACAGTAACAGGATGAAATCACTCAGCATTAGGAACCTAGTTGTTGCTAGGCGTACAAATATAGCCTGCTCTTATGCAGAGTTCTGGCTTTACTACCAAGATGTGCTGTTATAAGGTGAAGGTTTCTTTACATAGTCTGTTGCCTACTTGTATGAACTATTGACCATCTGTGGATGAGTTGCCTAGGCAGTGAGTTGGGAATGAGCAAATCAAGATTTACCTGCTCTGGTCATAGCACAAAACAGACTTTTCCAAGCAAAGATATGATAAAAACAAATCAAGCTGAAACAGATTCTCTACATACAAATTACTTGGGAGAAGAGAGAAGTGACTGAAAGAAGGTTTTACTAATATTGTAATTTTTATGTTTTTGTTATTGGTTAAGATAAAGCATGAATAACTGACAGAAGAGAAATGAGATACACAATGAATTATAAATATAAAAGAGTTCATAAAATATTTACCTGTAGTGAAGTGAATTTGATGCTATTTGACAATACATATGCACAAATATAAAACTCCACTGCAACCAGAATTCTTTTTTTAACTTGGTTCCTTTTAATTATTTTTATTAAAATACACCATATCTGGGTTTTAATAGGGACCTGCAAGTGTATTTGCATTGTGTTTCTATTGCTGTCTTCTCCAAAAGCCAATATATTAACTATAGAGTAAGATATACTGGGATCTCTCCTTGTTATTTATAATTATAATCACTATAATTTTTAATATTTGCAATCAATTCCAAAGGTGCATATTAAGAGTAATTACAGCTATCCATAGGGTTTTTGTAGAAGTAAAAGAGCCAGTGAAGGATCTGAATCAAGTTAGTAGTGAGGCTGATGGGAAGGAACACATTACAGGGTTATCGAGGGTTCCTACCTGACTGTCCTGCATCTGCATGTCAGTGAGTGTTAGTTCCTTTCCATCTAAAGCTCATACAACACAGTACAGCACAGAGGATAAGAGGACTGGACTCACACTGTCCGGCCTCTATTCCCAGCTCCACCACTCCCTAGCTGTGTGACAGTGGGCACATTACTTCTCAGAGTCCTGATCTATAAAAGGTGGATCATAGAATCTATTCATAGAGTGGCTATTGGAGAGAGAGACCAGGAGACAGACAGGGTAAGAGAGACAGAGAGAGAGAGAGAGAGAGAGAGAGAGAGAGAGATTTTGAGTGTGGCACCAGAAATGTGCTCAATAAATGTTAAGCATTGTCATGTATGTTGAGTGTTAAAAATATTCCATATGATTTTATGCCAATATGGAAACAACAGCACTCCCCTAAGGCTCCAGGGTCCTTTTGATAGAGACTGAGTTGGGTAATGGATGTTTGTATTCTTCTCTTCTAGTTTATGAGTGTTAGTAATGTCAATCTCTGCATTGTTTCCAATCTGAGTCTATATAAAAACCTCAGAATCCTTCCCAACACTTATCCTGGACAGCTATTATTAATTCATTCCAGTGCCTGAGACATAGCCAGTTTGCCCACACTGTGCTCATATAATTCTGAATTGTAGCTCTGATAGGGAGCTCAACTGGAGGAAAGGTGGGGAGGTTGGCTAACATGGCCAGAAAGGGAGCAAAGATGGATATTCCCAATAGCTTCTGCCAAGCTCTTTCCCCTTCAGGAACACTCAGTGCTCATTAATCCAGTGGGGTGATTTACAAGACCTTAAAATTAGCTCATTTTGGAAATGTGTCAACACAAAAGCTAAAATAATAAAAGTTTCAGATTCATATAGCTGCTTCCATAAAAATGACAGTAAAATTTATCTGAGCAACTTAGAATGTGGGGGAGGGAAAATGCAGAAAATGTCAGCTGGCAGTTATCCTTAATGAGTGGGGAAATATGAAATTTATTCTTTCACTTACAGGAAGTTTGATTAACTCTCAATGTGGATAATTACTAGATTAATGTTGAGTTTACTTTTTTTTTTTTTTAGAGACAGAGTTTCTAAAAAATAGATTATAGAATCTATTCTATAATCTCACTGTTGCCCATGCTGTAGTACAGTGATGCCATCATAGCTCATTGCAACCTCATACTCCTGCCTCAGCCTCCCAAGTAGCTGGGACTACAGGGATGTGCCACCATGCTTAGCTAATTTTTTTTTTTTTTGTATTTTGTAGAGATGAAGTCTCCCTATGTTGCCCAATTTGGTATTGACCTTCTAACTTCAAGCAATTCTCCTGCCTCAGCCTTCCTAAGTGCTGGGATAACAGGCATGAGCCACCATGCTGGCCTTGGGTTTATTTTTAAGTGAATAGATTTGGTGCACAGTCTCTACTTAAAGCCCTTGATTTGAACAGGATGTGATGATAAAACTTCTTTCATTCTGATTTTTCAAGAAAATTCTTAGCCCAAAGTGAAAAATAAATGTTTTCTGATTGGACATTGAAATATGAGAAGAATGATTGAAAGGTCTCTATTACCCTTCCCTTCTGAAAGGCAGCAAAAAATAGTTGAACAAATATTTCTTCTTTCTGACTTTATCCAATTAAATATTTCTTCTTTTCAGGACTTATACCTCCATTTACTTCACTAGAACAAAGCCAAGGAGTGAGAAAAATTGCCAAAAACTTACTAAATTGGTGTAAAGTGGAAAATGGAGAGTTTATACCACCTTACGTTGCCTTAAGCTACTCTTGCTCATTTACATTTTGTAGTATCTACCAGTTCTTAATGGTTTTGATAACAGGATGACACTGACTCTCTGGCCTTAGTTGACTGAACCATCCATTGCACTTAATGTAAGTTGAGTTAATAATGCCTTTTCTCTTCTAGGTGCATTATTGAATGAAGACTTGAAGAATTGAAAATAGGACTTTGCTTATGTGTGGAATTGTAATATGTGCATTTGAGAATTCAGAGAAGCTATCTTCTGCAGAGATGAGGGTTCTGTAGCAGAGAAAAGAGTTCTGGAATGAGGAAGAGAGAGAGAGAGAGAGAGAGAGAGAGAGAGAGAGAGATGAAAATATTCTAAGTTTCTGAAAGTTTTAATTTTTCAGGATCTAGGACTACACATTATCACCCCAATCTTTATAGCCTAAATAATAGGTAGCATGAGAGGGATACATATTCTTTCTACATCTTCTTTCCATATACCATTCGTATTCATGATTAAGCTACTCTTTTCTGAGAATTATAAAATAATCCTTATAGGAGCCACAAAGTTGATTTTATTATGTCTATTTTCAGATGGATACATTGAATCTTGTAAATTAAAATGGCATCTGGCATATGAATTGGTACATTGAAGGGTTGATTTAATGGAAAACTACTTGTCTCCTAAGCCAAAGTTCCTTCTAGGAACATATACTACCTCTTGCTCTTCCTCAGTATCAGGGGAGGAACATGTGTCAAGATTTATTGTCTACCTAATTCCTTTGTGATTTTATAGTATTTGCTGTCAAGAATCGTGTTGAACAATTTTGTATTCATTCCCCATTATAATCCTAAGAGAGATGTAATTGTTTACATTTCAAAGATGAGGAAAGTATATCTTGGAAATTGCCAAGGCCACTGCATTTATAGATTACATTGTTGGGCAGCACACCCAGATTTCCTGATACACAGCACTTGTTCCAGATCTTTACTCCCACATTTATTTTCCAGCCATAACCACCAAGTGTTAAACTGAGTCACATGGCCTAGCCCCATGTTACTCACAAGACCAGGTGATGTGACATGGTAATAATTTAGAGAAACAGGAGAATGGAAGGGGGGAGAGAAATAGAAAATTGCTGCTACTAACAGATTACAAAAGGAATTCCATAAACAGGTAACTCCTAGGTCTAAGTCATGCCCCAACCCTGAGAAAAAACTAGGATGGCTGACTTTGTAGTCACCTCCCTTTTCTAGCTGTTATGCACCACATCGTATGCTGAAAATTGCCACATCATAGCATGGCTTCTATTCTTATTCCTTCAATACTGTTGATGTTCTTTCCAACCTGATTACACCTGTCTTGTGGCCCAGGTTGCTGAATGACTGATCATGTGCTGCGAGACTTTCTCCTGCCCTTTCTTTTCCTTCCCTCCTTGTTCATTTGTTCACTCATTCATTCATTCATTTTTTCCAGTACTACCATCATTCTCTCCTCCCTTTTCTCTTTCTCCTCTATGCCATGAATTAAAGAAGAGAGAAGTAAGTGATCTATTCCTCCCTATGCCTTCTTCCCAAACACATGCCTTCACATCTTATTTCTAAAACAAGAAGTCATTTTACAAGGACATTGTGGGACTTTTAACCACAAGCGAGAATTTCCCCTGTCCAGACCTGAAGAGATGTGGCTTCAGTTACTAAAATTTGGCTTGCATTCCAAAGCCTATGCATTTACCCAGTCAGATGGTTTTACCACTGCCTACCCTAACTTATTCCAGGTGCAAGTCTAGCTCATTCCCACTTGCTTAAACATCAGCACTTATTAGGATTAGTGACTGAACATTTTAGCCTACATAAGAGCCATGCACATTAAATCTGAAGCTTTGCTCAGAGGTCCACTTGGTCCTTGTTGGATAGCTAAGATAGATCCTCCAGCTCTCTCCTCATTTCTGAGGACACTTGAAAACACCACTGGCCATCACCTGGGATCTCAAGATACTTCATCCAGTTTTCTCCTCACCTGGGTCATTTCTGGAACATCTTCTAGACAAGAAAGCCTATGTAGGTATTCTGAGCTCCATCTTGGCCTAGATAAAAAAATATATATATATTCCTAGGAAGCGTATTTATGTATTTACGGATCCTGAGACCCTTATATAATTACTGCCTACACAGAGCACAAAGTCTGTCAGGACTAATAAAGTATAATCTTCATTATTTCATCAAATTTACCTCCCTTCCACCCATTACATCAACCTTTATTAGTGTAAGTTAGGACCATAAGAAACTGGAGTTAACAAACAAAGTTTATTTCCATTTAAGATATAAACACAGGCAAATCCCCATCTTTTGCTGTGGTGTGAAATGAGAGATAGAAAATGTCATTCAGTGAACATATAAAAATAATCTAACACCTTTAAGAAGATAATTTTCTAGATCACCTATCACCCTGTTGAGTTAGAAGATTCTCTTTCTGAGATAGAAAATGATGAGGAAGTGAAGGGCAAAGGGCGGCAGTCAGATAGACTAATTGACTGATGAAAGAATAGACCAGATGAAGGCAGTAAAGAAAGGGGAAGTAGCAGCTCTCTTGAAAGCAACTGTATGTGAAATTGCTCTTATAAAGGAAATAATAAACCAGAAGTGCAAGTTAAATACATGATGTTTAGTGATTGAAAATGCATCTTTTATCAGCTTTGATCAAACTTTAATATTTCTAAATAAGACACAGTGGAACAATACTCATTTGGGATGTTTTGTAATAAATATTGTTCTCATGATTAACCATCTATTTAGAGATCCCAAAGTCTTTTCCTCCTTCCACAAAGGAGAATATGATAATATTCTATCATATTATACTGTCATATTGTCCTTCATGGAAGAAAAATAAAAGAAGTTGAAATTACAGTTTGGGGAAGGATGTGTCGGTGGTTCCACTGCATCATCAGAGTTAGAGTTATGTCTAGATTGGTTTCATGGACCCTACTTGGATTCATTCTCAGCTAGACTCTGTCCCCAAGTGATAGCACCTGACTTCTACCAGCTGCAGTCCTAAATCTTCCTTAACACTCATGGGCATGAGATGATGAGTCCATGTCAATCTTCAAAAGGGCTGTGATTGCTTGGCCTGGACAAACCCTCCTCTCTAGGGAAGGTAATGAAAAACACTCACGATTAACAGTGTTTTAATTCTAGGAAATCACAGAATCCCATGGAAGGAAGGGAAGGGAAGGGAAGGGAAGGGAAGGGAAGGGAAGGGAAGGGAAGGGAAGGGAAGGGAAGGGAAGGGAAGGGAAGGGAAGGGAAGGGAAGGGAAGGTTAAGTTCACAAAGGAGGGGACAGAAAAAGAGTAACAGAGTTCTGGAACACATTGTTTTCTGTTTTTTTTTTTTTTTGCCCCTGTCCCCCTTCCCTCCTCCCGATGTGTCCAATCCCCCAGTGGTGTGCATCACACACATTATGGAAGCATACACCCCTTTCCTCCTCCCCCCTACCGCCTGCCCACCACCTGATAAAAAGTTTTGTTTTGACTTTTTTATGACATTTTGGTTACATTGTATATCTTTGCCTCTCCCTAAGAAGGGTTAGAGTTATGCCCTTCCCCTCCAAAATACTCGCCACCTCCCTAAGATTGGGACCCCCACCCCCCTCTTCCCTGGTGAGCATTGCCACCATTTGAAAACCATAGTTTTAATCAGTCTGTACCAATTTGATGGCGAGTAGATATAGAGCCCATTTTCCATGTCTTGTGTCGACTCACTTTGGATAACGGGCTTAAGCTTAATCCTGGATAGGATAAACAGTGCTAGCACACCATCATTTCTTAGGATTGAGTAATATTCAATTGTGAGGATATACCACATTTTAGTTATCCACTCATGAATTGATGGGCACTTGGGTAGTTTCCATGACTGTGCAATAGTGAATTGTGCTGCTATAAACATTCGGGTCCAGATGTCTTTATAATACAACGTCTTATGCTCTTTTGGGTAGATACCCAACAATGCTATTGCAGGGTCAAATGGAATTTCTATTTCTAGCTGTTTGAGGTATCTCCAAATTCTTTTCCACAAAGGTTGCACTAATTTGCAGTCCCACCAGCAGTGTAGGAGTGTTCCTGTCTCTCCCCATCCTCGCCAGCATTTGTTGTTTTGGGTTCTCTTGATATAGGCCATTCTTACTGGGGTTAGGTGGTATCTCATTGTGGTTTTGATTTGCATTTCTCTAATAATTAGAGAAGTTGAGCATTTCTTTATATGTTTGCATGCCATTATTCTGTCTTCTTTGGAGAAGTTTCTTTTCATTTCTGTTGCCCATTTCTCGATGGGATTGTTTGCTTTTTTCTTGTTAATTCTTTTAAGTTCTAGATAGATTCTTGTTATTAGACCTTTATCAGAGGTGTAGAGAGCAAATATTTTCTCCCACTCTGTGCGTTGTCTATATGCTCTACTGATGGTTTCCTTGGCTGTGCAGAAACTTTTTAATTTGATCAGATCCCATTTGTTTATTTTTGATGCTGCAGTGATTGCCTTGGGGGGTCTTCCTCAAAAATTCTTTGCCTAGGCCAATGTCTGATAGGGTTTTCCCAACATCTTCTAGGATTCTTAAGGTTTCATGCCTTAAGTTTAAGTCTGTTATCCATCTCGATTGAATTTTTGTGAGAGGTGAGAGGTGAGAGGTAGGGATCCTGATTTGCTCTTCTGCATGTAGCTAGCCAGTTTTCCCAGCACCATTTATTGAAGAGAGATTCTTTTCCCCAATGTATATTTTTGTCAGCTTTATCAAAGATTAGATTACTGTATACTGATGGTTTCATCTCTGGTATCTCAGATCTATTCCAGA
>VSMD01031752.1:0-19232 GCA_008750895.1 Mirza zaza | reverse complement strand
GTTAGAATTTTCTTTTCTTCAATTTTTTGGAATAGTTTGAGGATAATTGGTTTTAGTTCTTTTTTATATGCTTGGTAGAATTTGGCTGTGAAGGCACTTGACCTGGGCTTTTGGGTTTGGGAAGACATTTTATTACTGATTAAATTTTGTTGTTCATTATTGCTCTGTTCAGGTTTTCTATTTTTTGCTGATTCAATCTTGTTAGGTTTATGTGTCTAGAAATTTATCCATTTCCACTAGGTGATTGACTTTGTTAGCATCTAATTGTTTATAATAGTCTCTAGTGATCTTTTGTCTTTCTATGATATCAGTTGTAATTTCTGTTGTTTTGTTTCTCATTTTATTGGGGTCTTCTCTTTTTTTTTCTTGCTTAGTACAACTAGTAGTTTATCAATTTTGTCTCTTTTCAAAGTACCAACTTTATGTTTGTTGTTCCTTTCTATTTGTTTTAACTCTCTGTTTCATCTAGCTCTGCTTTGATCTTTATTATTTCTTTTCTTCTACTAATTTTGTGTTTGTTTTTTCTTGATTTTCTAGTTCTTTGACATGAATCATTAGATTGTTTATTTGAACTCTTTCTACTTTTATGATGTGTTTATTGCTATAGACCTCCCTCTTATCACTGTATTTGCCATATCCCATAGCTTTTGGTATATTTTATATCTAATTTCATTTGTTTCAAGAAATTTTTAATATCCAAATGAATTTTTTCATTGACCCAATCATTGTTCAGAGGCATGCTTTTGTAATTTTGATGTGTTTGTTTAGTTTCCAAAGTTTCTCTTGTTATCGTTGTCTGCTTTTATTCTTTTATGGTCTAAGAAGATACTTGATAGGATTTTGATTCGTAAAACTTTGTTAAGACTTGTTTTGTGGCCTAAACTATGGTATGTCCTTGAGAATATTCTATGTGCTGAAAAGAAGAATGTATATATTCTACAATGGTTGAATAAATTGTTCTGCAAATGTCTGTAAAGTATATTTGGTCTAAAGTCCGGTTTATATCCATTTTTCTTTGTTTATTTTCTGTCTAGATTTGATCTGAAAGTGGAGTGTTAAAGTCTTCCACTATTATTTTAATGCTATCTCTCCCTTTAGATCTAGTAATATTTGTTTTATGCATCTGGATACTTCAGGGTTAGGTGCATATATATTTTTAGAATTGTTACATCCTCTTGCTGAATTGATCCCTTTATCATTATATAATGACCTTCTTGGTCTTTTTTTTTTTTTTTTTTTTTGCTATTTTTTTAAAGTTTATTTTATATAAGTATAGCTACTCCTGCTCACTTTCAGTTTCCATTGGGTAGAATATCTTTTATCTTTGCTTTCAGTCTATATATGTCTTTCTCAGTGGAGTGAGTTTCTTGTAAGGAGCATGTAGTTCAAACATTCTTTTTTAATATACATTCAGTTATTCCAGACCTTTTGAGTAATAAATTTAATCCATTTATGTAAAAAGTTATTGATAAGTGAGGTTTTGAGGTCCTTTGAGGTCCTTTTTTGAGGTCCTTGTCATATTGTTAATTGTTTTCCGTTTCTCTCTCTCTCTCCATATGTACATATATATATATATATATGTATGTATGTGTATATATATAGATTTTTTCTTTGTTATTTTCATTCTGTCTTATTTTTTGTCATTAGTATCTGGTGGTGTTTCTGTAATGCTAACATTTGAGTCCTTTTTCTTCCACATTTGTGTGTTTGACCTCCTAATGAGTTTTATACTTTCATATATTTTCATGATGCTAGATATTATCTTTTTGCTTTAAGGTTCAGGAATTCCTTAAGCATTTTCTGTAGAGCTGATCTAGTGGTGATAAATTCCCTCAGCTTTTACTTGTTTAGGAAATATTTTATTTTTGCTTCATTTGTGAAGGATACATTTCTTGGGTATTGTATTCTTGGGTGTCAGGTTTTTTTCTTTCAGCACTTTGATGATATCCCATTCTCTCCTAGCCTGTAAAATTTTTGCAGATGAAACCACTGTTAGTTTAATGGGTTCCTTTATATCTAACTAGAAAATTGATTCTTGTTTTTTTATAATTATCTCACTGTCTCTGACTTTCGAATATTTTACTACAATGTGCCTTAGAGAAAATCTTTTGGTATTGTATGTATTTGGGAATCTCTGAGCTTCCTATATCTGGATATCTACATTTTTTGCTAAACTTCAGAAGTTTTCTGCTATTATTTTATTACATAGTTTTTCTATGCCTTTGACTTTCTCTTCATCTTCTGGAACACGTAAAATTTATATATTAAGCATGGTATTATGACTCATGTATCACATTGGCTTTATTCATTCTTACTTTTTCTTTTTGTGTGACTGGATTATTTAAAAGACCTGTCTTAAAGCTCTGAAATTCTTTGTTCTGCTTGGTCTTTTCTGTTGTTGAAACTCTCAAATGTATTTTTCATTTAGTATTTGTGTTTGGTTCTGTTTTATGATATCTATCTCTTTGGTGCATTTGTCATTTCATATCCTGAATTGTTTTTCTGATTTCTTTGTATTGTTTATCTTTGTTCTCTTGTATCTCTCTGAGATTCTCTAGTTTTTTTGAATTATTTTTCTGGAATTTCACCAATTTCTTTTTCATTGGAATCTATTGTTATCCTCTGGAAATGTCATATTTCCTTGTGTTTCATGTTTCTGGTATCCTTATGTTGGTATTTGTACATTTGGCATAACAGTCACCTCTGTCACTTTTTAGATTGACTTTTGTAGGAAAAGACTTTTTTCTGAAGATGTGTATATGGTGATGATTGAGAAGGGTACTTTAGCTTTTATTCTGAGTGCATGTAGTAGTGTAGTCTTTGTATAATTCCCTTGGCTATGGAAAGCATCAGTGGTATCTGTGATTTTCTCAGTGGCTTGGCTGTTGTTGTTAGTGGACACCATAGTGAGGATTTGCTGGGGATGGAGGTGCCAGGTAGGCCAGTCCTTGGCCAGTGATGGCAGCAGCCAGTCAAATGTTCTTTTCCTTGGGCCCTTAGGCAGTGCATATGGGCACTGGTGTTAGGGTGTCAGGTGTGCCATTCGTGGGCTTCCAGGAGGCTTACTCAGGTGCAGGCAGTGGCAGTGATGGGCTAGAGGAGTAAGTGGGTCCTTGGGCCCCTAAACAGTATGTGTTGGGTAAGATGATGGTAGTAGCACTGGCCGGACAATTCTTGGGCTCCAAGGTGGCACTCACTAATGTTAACAGTGGCTGCCATGGGTTGGGCAGTACAGTCCACAGGCACCCAGTTGGTGCATGCAGGGAGGTGCTAGCAGTGGTGTTGGCAGCAGGTTAGGTGGACCCATTTTCAGTTCCCCAGGAGGAATGCACACATGTTGATAGTGGTTAACTGAGTGGAGTATGTCCTAAGGCTCCAGGCTCTGTGCTCAGGCTGCTGAACTCAAGAATTCTGGTAGTATGCATGGGCACAGGCTGCAGTGGGCAGGGTGGAGCAATCCATAGCCATGGGTGGGGAAAGCCTGCCCTCAGGATGCATGTAATTGCACAGCAACCTTGGGGAGGTGTGGAGAGTTTGCTGTCAGTGGGAGCAGCACCAGGCAGACATGCAGCTTTTAGGCTCTGGAGGGTGGGCATTTTTGCTCCCAGTGGCAGCAGCAGCTGCATTAATATCTGGAGACAGCCCATCCTTGAGGTGCATGCTAGAGCATAGAGGCTGTGCTGCTCATTGGGCAGGGTTGTTTCATACAGCCCCAGGGAGGCAGTTCTCAGGACCCAGGGAGTGCACACTTTGGGTTCCTTTGTCCCAGGGCCCTGCACAGCCTCCCCTGGGCCTTGCACGGCCCTTTTTACAGGGTGTAAAGGACTCTATGGGCTACAGTGCGCAGGCCTCTGACAGATTGTGGGGTCCATTTGGTTGTGGCATTGTGCTACTGCAGGCTTCTGTCAGGGGATGTCAGTGGGAGCTTCCAAGATGTAGACATGTGAGGGCTTTGGGTCCCCCAGGTAGGATGCAGTCTGGTGGAGCTGGGCTCTCAAAATGCTGCCATATTGCAGCTCTTTAGGTCTCTGAGGGTGGGTGTGACTGGCATGAGCTCCCTCTCTGAAGCAATGCCTTCATATAGTCTACAGGCAGCTTCCTATGCTAGCCTTAGGGCCCGTGTGGGTCGAGGGGCTCTCCTGTAGCTAGGATTGCAGGAGCCTGGGGTGGGAATGTGGACCTCTGGGGATCTCTCACTTACCCTTTCCCTGTACTGAGGAGACTCTTTAGGCTCCCAAGCAGCATCAGCCTAGCTGGCTACCTCGCTTTCCTCTCCTTCCATGACTCAGTTATTTCCTGTCACTTCTCTGGTGAATTCCAGTGTTCTCTCTTGTATGTTCTACTTGAGGAATGACTAGCTACTTACAATTTTCAGTTCTTTCTGCAGAAGGCAAGTGTCGGATGCCACTAGGTAGCTATTTTGAACCTCCCCCTCCATGTTGTGATTTGTTTTCTAATTTGGTATTGAGGTCTTCTCTTGAGAGTGGCCAGAAGCCCAGGTAGCCACTCTCTAAAAGATCCCTGATCATGGGAAATTAGTTTTAGGTGTGTAACAAGTGAGAGATGATGGGGAAGTAAAACTAACATGCATGAAACAGAAGAAAGGTATTACTTAGAGCAGTTAGGTGTGGCTGATGGAAGTCCAGAGGTGGCTGGGAACTCAAGCAGTGCAAGAGGATGTGTGGGACTGTGCCTTCATCAAGGCCCTCCTGGGCTTTCCTCTGGGGGCTGTGGATTAGCTAGTTAAAAGGAGGTACATGAGAAAGGGGGAAACTTATTTACATGACTCTAGTGTTGACCGTTAGCTTTTTCCGTGGTCAGCAACTGTAGGATGTGTTGAGTTTGGGGTCAGTGAGATAAGGAGAATTAGCGGCTGTATCCTGAGCCACCACACAGGGAAGAGAAATTTTAGTTGGGTTGAAGATGACAGGATATCACTGGGTTTCAAACAACAAAAATGGATGCTGAGGTAGCAATTATGTTAATCAAATTCATGACAAAACTTTAGACAAATCTCAAACTAACAAGTGTTTCACTAATGTAGAATAATCATCATCAGTTTCTCACCTGGGGTAGAGACTTCTGCATTCTTCTCCTCCATAACTTGAGGACAGTCTATTTATGACACTCCATTCCCAGTATTAATAATGTAAAGCAGGATGTTTTTGCTTTTAAGCACAGAAAACCTCATTCAAACTGAATTAAGCTGTAGAGACAGTTGTGTTGTCTTAAATAATTGAAAAGGTTAATAAGTAGGATGGGCATCCAACATGTCAGGGCTCCAGCTCCCTTCGTTTGCTGTTCTGTTGAGTCTCATCTCTATGGTGTTGCTTTTTGTCCAGGCCCAGTACTGAGCAGGACCTGGAAGAAGTACTAGGCTTTATACTACCCAAAGCAAGAGAGTTTCTCATTTTTCCCCAATACATCCATTCACTATTCCAGATTCACTAAGATAGAAAGAGGTAAGTCAAATGTCCATGTCAAATGGAAGATTCCAGCCAGCATGGCAGGATGCCCTGTTGGGATTAGCCCGGTCACCTGCTCCATTTCTATAACCTGGGGTGACTTCTACTACCTGAGAACCATATGAATTTCCAATAGAAATTGTGAAGGCAGCCAACGGGTACCCAGCACAGCAAGGTACTCAGTAGAAATATTCATCCCATAAGAAGACAGTACATTTTCTGAGTTTAAATAGTTAATTGGGTGTCATGTTAAGTGGCTTGGGATACTGTCTCACACTTTTGTTTCCAGTATTTACACAGGTCCAACCCGTGTTAGGTAATCCTGCCTCTTTGTTCCTGTTCTGAGGTGGCTTCCAGGGCAGGTTGTGGGATTTTCCTTTATGCTTTTGGGTAAAAACATTCCATCTGCCTGGAGATAGACATGACTGTGCTAGGAAAATTGAGTGGATGACATTTAAAGTCCCTCCTGTCCATGCAGGGGCATGAGTATTTCCATCCAGATTATTCATTAATGTATGAAAAATTGCCTTCTGTGGTTTCTCCTGACAGCATTTCACATTCAATTGTAACCTTTTAATTCAGACTGCCTTTCTTTTATCAAATAGATTCTTCTAAGGATTGTATAAAGCTTTCAATTTTATAAGGTTATGCATGTAAGAAAGATGTTTAAATAAAAATAGGAATGAACTTCTTTGAAAGTTTATGCTAAAGTTTGTCCTTCTAAAATTGAGTCTTTCTTCTTTTTAATGGTTCCTTTAGTATTGAGACTGGAATAATTAATTTGGTTAACTTTTCACTTCTAAATTTGAGCCAACTGAATAAAATATGTTTTTTTCCCCAATGTGAAGCTTGTTTATATGTAGCTTTTTTCTGCTCTCTCATTTTGAAATAATCTCTTTACCACCATACCCAAGGAAATTAGTGACTTCATTTTTGTTACTCCATACCCTCAGCTCAAAGTCGCTCACAGCTCTGTGTCCCACTACATGTATACCATAACAAGAATTATAGGTCTACATTTTGAAAAGAAAAATGTGTCCTGTGTTATTTCCCTTCTGCCCCTGCTAACAGGAGCAATCTAGTGAATTGACACAAGCTAAGGTATTCAGGGCTGAATCCTGCACAAGGGTGTCACCAAGAAGGCCACTTGAAGGGGCATCTTTTTCTCATTACCACAAAGGGGCCATATGCTCACACCAAGCTCTGCATCTGTCTGAAATGAAACACCTTTTTTAGTTGAAGAAATATACCATTTCCTAGAGTCTACTTGTACAAATTTTTAGAGTTTTATGTCAGTTAGGGATTTTATAGCAAGCCATAAAAATTTACTCTGGTTAACTTATAGAACAGAAAAGACATTTATTGCAAGATATTGGGGTAGCTTAGAGAATTGTTAAACACTGAGACTTCAGAAAGACAGCATCAGTGCACCACTACAGTATCAACATCAAGAAAAAGTGGACAGCAGAATTAGCCAAGTGCTGAGGTTGTTGTTTTTTTTTCTTTCTCTTTTGTCATAACTATAGTTTCAAATTTCGGGGGGAAGAGTATGATTGACCCAGTTTGATCACATGTTCATCCTGCGGCCAAGAAGAGTGGGCAAGGGTCAGAGCAGGAGGATCAGAGAAGCAGGTCTGCTTGATTAAAAGTCTTACCAGGACTTGAGGAAAGAGAGAAGAGTTTTTCGATAAAGGAAAGGGAACTCTGTTACCAAAAGAATGGGGAAGGGATGCTGAGTAGAGAAGGATAATAAATGGCTGCTGTGGCAGACATGAAGCGTACAGAACAGAATCTTCTTCAAGGGAGGGTGCATTGCCCAGCTCTGAAGAATGGGGTGGCAGCCAGAATCCAGCTGTTAACACCTCCAGGTCTGCTTCAGCCTTTGAGTCGTTGTCACTCAGAAGTGGCCACGACTGACAGTAGCAAGGCAGAGTCTTGCCAAAGGGAAAGGCTTTAGGCACTATAGCTGGAAATCTACTGTGTGGAAGGGGACGTGGCCAAAGATGAAAATATACATAGATGCATTTAAAGTTGTAAATTACCTGGCTTGATGACTAGGCATCTAGAATAGGAAGACTGGAAAATTAGAGACAAAGAGGTCTAGGGTAGAAACACAAGGATGAACACATGAGAGAGTAGGGGCAAAATGTGAAGATCGTTACATCACATGTCAGTACCCAGTAGAGATCATCTAGCAGAGACACTGCCAACCACGTACACGAAATGACTCAGCCAGTTGAAGGCAACAGCCCCCCAGTGCTTGTTCCATGGTTCACTAATGGCCATGGTGGCAGAGGTGGAGGCTACACATCAGCCTCAAAGCAGAGACTCCTGCAAACCAGGTCCGAACTAGCTACATCTGAATGTCCAACCTGCCAGCAGCAGAGAAAAATTTGCCCCACTGTGTCACTCTTCCCCAAAGACATTAGCAAGCCACTTGGTGCTATTTATTTTTTTCTTATAGGAACACCTGTTCTTATAGACACTTATTGCAGGTGTTGGTTTGCCTTTCCTTCCTTCAGAGCCGCAGTAAGCACTGGTATCCAGAGGTTCCCAGCTTGCCTGAGCCATCGATATAGAATCAGACATAATTCAGCTTCTGACCAGGAGACATGCTTCATAGCTAAGAAGGAGCAGAATTGGGCCCATGACCCTGAGAAACACCGGTTGTCTCATATACACCAATCAGTACAATCAGTAGAAGCTACCTGATAGAACACTGTGATGCTCTATTTAAGTTGCAACTGAAGTACTAGCTTGGAGGTAGTACTCTGTGTGGCTGTGGTGCCATCATCCAGGAATTAGAGACCCCTCTATGGCATTGCATAGCCAATAGGAAAAAAAAATAGGTCTTCATAGGGGAGTACATAGGAAATCACAGAGTAGAATCAGGAGTGGCCCCACGTACTAGCATTTCCAAAGACTTACTGGGAGATTTTGTGGTTCTCATTCCTGCAACTCTTGGCTTTTCAAATTTAGAGGTTGTGATCCCCAAAGGGGTGCACTCTTGCCAGTGGATACACTGATTATTTTGTTGAACTAAAAGCTATGACCTCGTCACCTGGCACTTTGGATACCTATGTCTAGGGTCGAGAAGGCCAGAAAAGGAGTCACCATCTTATCACACTGCTGAACCTAGTCAGTAAGAGAGGGTAGAGCAGCTGTAATACAATAGGGGTAGTAGGAAAAAGTGTGGAATAGAGGTAACCCAACGAGTGCTCCTTGATATTCTCTTGACCAGTTGTAGCTGTGGATGAATAAGTGCAAAAGATTATCCTGAGAAGAATATGATTACCAGGAACTAGATCACTCAGGAATGAGGGTTTGGAACATACCATAAGATATTCTACCCACTGAGACTAGCAGAGATGATAGCTGAGAAAAATGGGAATTTGAATGGGAATAGAGGGAAAGAGATGAAGTACAGTTGCAGCCCTGAAATGGGAAATGGAAAAGAGAATGCAATTTTAGCCATTAATTTTCTTTTCTATATTTCTTCCCAGGAGTAGCTATGCCCCAAATGAATATGAATGAAGTGAATCTACAGGGTCAAAGGGATAGATGTGGGTGGCACAGAGAGCTGTAACTCAAATTCCCCTTCAAGGAAGGACTTGTTACCCACCTGTGGAGAGTGCAGTCAGGTGGCAGCTTCCTGCTATTAACTCCTTCAGGTGGGACCCAGCTTTGAGTTGAGGTCATGTGTTCCTGGTACTGACTTCCGTCAATGAGTGGGCAAGACTGTGATACAGAGTCTAGCAATTTCTGTTCACAGCAAGACTACTGTAATGTTTACTCCCTAGCCCCCACTGCACCAGCAGAAATATTGTCATATTTGTGTCACAGTCCCTGGACACCATCTGTCCAATCTCATTCTTCCCTTTTGCTTTCACAGATGTGACTCCTCAATAAGCTTTTTATCTCCTAACTTCATCTTAGTGTCAGCTTGTGTAGGACCCAACTGACATACCACTATAATTATTATGATGATGACGATTTTTAGTTTCCATGGGTAGTTCATGAGTCAGATAATTCTGAATAAGACAATTCTGACTCAAGAAATTGTTCTTCCTGTTAAGGGTGTCACACATCTTGTGCCTTGGTTTAGCAAAGGAATGAACGTTTCTCAAAAATTCTCCCTACAGTTTTTACGATTTCTAATGCATGTAAGCATTATGTTCACATAAAGTGTCCAGACTCGCAGGGGTCCTCAAACCATGGCCCTCGGGCTACATGCAGCCCGCCGAGGACATTTGTCCGGCTCACCAGGTGTTTTTGCCTCCGCTGCCTGTCCTGCTTAGCTGCCGACTCTCCCCGGGCCCACAGTGCGCATGTGTGGAATGTGCGCTGCACTCTCCAACGGCCCTCCAGAGGTCTGAGGGATAGTTTAAAAAGTTTGAGGACCCCTGGTCCAGAGTATAAAGATTGCATTATCCAGCTGCCCAGTAAGGGCACAGGAAGATGAGGTTTGCCAACTGAGGCGGGCAGCAGGGTCAATGCTCAAATATATACTCTCATTTTCTTTTTCTCTGACCTTTTAGAAGAACTTCTTGAGAACATTTAAAATAACATTTCACATCTGAACAATAATTATGGTTGACTCTGAGTTATATCAGATGCAAAAAAAACCTTTGTGTAATGGAAAGAACTTAAGATTTTAGTCAAAAACAACAAAAACCTGAATTTTGTCTCCCGCCCAGCATGTGATATTGGGAAGATTGCTTAACCTTTCTGTTCCTTAATTTTCTCATGTGTAAAATAGAAGAATTATAATACCTAGCTCAAGCTTTTCTTCTGAGGATGAATGATATGTGCAACTCAACCAGGGTTTCTTGACCATAGAACTCGGTCAGAAAATAATCATTTCTTGAAGTTACAGTAGGCCAGTAGGAGTCAGAATCTAAAAATGGAAAGATGCTGTAATCTCTTTAATACCGAGCATGAGGCAGGCACTCGGTTATCAGTAATGTGTGTATGTTGTTATTTTTTTCAATCCACATGGTGCTTTTGTGAGTTAACTATATAATATCCTTATTTTATAGCTAGAAAATATAGGTCTGTGAAAGGTGAAACAGCTTGCCTAACATAACATGCTTAATATGTAGTGAGGACAGGAAAGTTTTGGAATTAGAAACAAAGTTTCTAATAAACCACAAAGTTGTTAATAAAAATTAGATGCCAAAGATGAACGATAATGCCAGTGCTAAGTGAAGATGTGCTTTCTCATATATTCTCTACCCTGCCCTGCTGTGTATGGTGAATAAATCCTTTCACTGTGAGTTTTCTATGAGAGATAGAAATAGAGCTTGCTTTTAAATGACAACTTGCATGTGGGTATGAAGGTAATAAATTCAGGAGTTTGCTACAAAATTTAATTGCTTTTAAATACATATAAAAGATCAAAATAGTGTGGACATATTAACAGTGGAGATCTTACTGGGTTCACTTTCACGATCAGATCTAATTTTTTGTCATTAGCAAACAGCCTATTAGAAGTGGCTGATGAGTGGATACTTAGCTCTGCAATGAAATACTTGTAGTGTTTAAATGTCTCAGTCAAATCGCCCCCTCTGTACATGGCTCACAGCTGTGACTTCTCCTTGGAAAGAACTTTTCTCACTGATTTGCTTGACCAAGACATATTCATGCTTCAACATCAGCGTCAGCTTTTCTCAGAAATGTTCCTTGAACACTGTTACACCCCCACATTCCAAACCACCATAGAATCACATGAACTGGACCCAATGCCTTTCTCAAAGCTTACTTTTGTTAGCATTTAATAAATTGAATACATTTTAATTTGCTATGTTGTGTGAGGTCACGAAAGGTAGGAATTCAACAGATGTGTATTAAAACATGTTTGGAGAGGATGGGAAAAGGACCTATTACCACTAAAACCCACTCAGACTGGCTGTCTGGACCATTGGAGCCAATGATCTTGAACCACAGTCCATACGCCCACTGTGAGTGCCCGCCCAGATCTCTTCAGATCTGTTTTCTATGTGACCCTCTGCCAGTTGGCTGTTCTTGTGTTTCTAGAGGCCTGCACCTGGCCTCTCCACTTGACTGTTCAAGGGCTTCTTAAGTCACTTTTCCTGCACTGACTTAGAGGGAAAAAAACAAAACCAGAAGCGCCTGGCATATTGTGTTCCCATTCTCTCCCTCAAGTGTGGCTTTTAGTAGAGACAGATGGAAACCTGGAGTGGAGTGTGAAAGCCCAGATCCCACCTAGTCAGGACAAGATCTTAGAGGATCAGGCTGAAGCAGAGACTTTCCTTTAAAATCACCCTGCTGTTTGGCTCTTTTCCTTCCTTTCCCTGTTCAAACCATCCTGTTGCTGGTTTCTCCAGGGAACACTGAAAAAATGAAACATTTGCACATGAAAACGCATATCAGGGTCTGTTTATGGGAAATATATCTTGGAGACATTAACTGGCCATTTAAAATTATTATTTATTTTATCACAAACAATTCTCACATAAAGACCCCAATAACACCGTAGGCTCACGGTGGAAAGCGACAGTGACTGGTGCCCCCTCCCCATTCTGTTCCCCTAGACACAATGGCTGCACTTTGTCCCAGCTCAATCTTAAGATATTTTGTTTTGTGTCACTACCCAATGTGCTGCTTTTACTTTATATATCAGACTTTGTACCATTTATTTCCCAGGAGGAGAGATTAGGAAATAGCTCATGTGTATTCTCCCCATGGAGAACCACCATCCCTACCCTCCCCAAACAGTTGTGGTTTTATTTGTTTTGTTTTTTAAACTCATATTTCTATTTGGGTCACTCTGCAACTTCAAGTATGATTCTTAGACTGCCATCTTGTCATCTCTTAAAAACTTTCAAAATTTCCATTCCATTTGCATTTCTTCAAGTGAAATCCCTCTGAGACTCTGTCTTCTCCAGTTTGGACTCTTCAGGGCTGCTACCCAGCACAGGACTTGCTTTTCCTGCTCTCTGGAAATTTACATCTTCTTTTAATTACATGAATCTCTTATTGTACTAAAATATAGCCTCCAGCAATTTTCTAAGTGTGTATAAGAAGTGATTGTGAGTCTTTTCATAATGAAAATGTCTTTTATCCTGTCTTCTTACCTTATCCTAGCTTGCCAAAGTATTCTGTTCTAGGTGGAAAATTTTTTCCTCTCACAATTCTAAAGGTATTTTTCCAATGTCTTCTTACATTCATTTTTGCTAAGAAAAAGGTTAAGAACATTCTATTTGTCATACCTTCATAACTGAACAGTTTTGTTTCCATTTTGACAATTTTAGGCCCTTCAATTTATTCTTGTCACTCTGCAATTTAAAATCGAAACATCTAACTTTCTGATTTTATTTTCATACATCTTGCTTTCAATTTGAACGTCCATGTATTCCTTGGGATGTGGGAAATTTTCTTAAATTATTTCTTTAATACTTTTCCACCATCATTTTTTTTTTCCTAGTCTCTCTGGAACTCCTCGACTGTTCCTTTTTGTTTCTTATCTCTTTCCTGATTTCCTGTGTTATCCTTTTGTTTTAACCTTTGGGATATTTCCTTACCTTATTCTTCTGTGATATCCATTGCTTGTTTTATTTCGACAATGGTATTTTAATATCTAGTTCTATGATTTTTCTGTTTTGTAATATTCTGTTCTTATCTATACATAAAATCTATACATTTTCCTGAAGCTATCTTACGTTCTTTTTCTTTTATTCTGTTTAATTATCAGTTCTAATCATCTTATAAGGTTTTTTTTTTTTTCCAAAAATCCAAAGGATTCTTCATTTTGGATTTATCTGTATGTGTGGGGCAATAGAAAGGCCAACTTGCTCACAATTCGTAGACAGTCTACTTACAGGTGGGCTCTGTCTTGGCGTGCCCCAGAGTGAGGCTGCCTGCTGTGCTGGGAGGGCCCCTAATGTCACATTAAGGGGGGCTCTCCTCACAGGGCCTTTGTTCTCCACAGACACTCAGTACATGCCTAGGGGCATGAAAGAACATTCGGTCAAGACACAGATTTTGGCTACAAAGTGTGCTCACATGGAGTGAGCTACTCCCTCTTACTTGTGTACAATTAGGCCCATAATTTAAAGCCGAACACTCATTCTGGCCCATGTTGTAGCCGAGATTTCAGAATGTAAAGTATCTCTGAAGCTCTGCTGCAGGTGGGCATGTGCTTCGGCCGTTGCCCATGTACACATACCCAAGCACGAAGCTGCATCTCACAATAGTCCTGCACACCCTGTCCATCTTCCCATAATTGTTGAAATTTCTTATCATTGGGTCACTTTTATATTCTTTTTGTTAAGGGTTTATGCCATTTTGTAGATTCTTTTTTTTAAAAAAGATTTTAATGTAATACCAGGAAGAGATTATATGGTGTTTTTATCTGCCTTCTTTTACTCCTAGAAATTTATAAGTTCTACCGTTACTTCTATTGCTACTATTGATTCTAGTTATGATACTACTGTTAGCATGTAATAGGATCTAATATTTGTTTATAGTATTGATTTATTCAGTTCAGAAATTTATTTCTCATAGTTCTGCAGGCTGAGAAACTCAAGATCAAGCACCAGCAAATCCAGCATCTGGTGAGGGCTGGCTTCTTGGCTTGTAGGTGGCTGTCCTCTCCTTGTACCCTCACATGGCAGAGAGAATCTGATCCTCCTGTGACTCTGATAAGGACACTAATCCCATTCATGAAAACTCCGCCTCATAACCTGCTCATCTCCCAAAGGCTCCACCTCCCAAAATCATCACATTAAAGGTAGGGTTTCAACATATGAACATTGGGGGAACACAGATATTCAGTCCATAATAAGTATCTTGTCTCAAAGTCTCTGTTGTAAAATATTCATATTTTCTCATTGCATTTATCACCTGATCTTAGGTGCTGCTGTCTCCAGCAAATACAGGAAAAAGTGGTGATTCAGAGAAGTATCTGACAGAGCTTGAATTTGCAATTTAGTTTGCTTGACTACAAAAGCCATGCTCATTCTATTAAGTTAGACGAAGGCTTTTCTGTGCTTCCCAGCAGGTAGTGTTGTAGGTTAGTTTGTTTGTTTGCAAATTTGTGGCATTTTAAATGACATCATTTGCAAAATAATTAAGAAGTTTTTTGATACGGATTTGTTTCCTGATATTTATTACAGTTTTTCATATAGCAAAATTGTCTTTTATGTTTTTTCTTGGTATTTTTCTTGGTATTGAATACCAATAAACTGGAAATATATTCTCCATAGGAATCTTGCACATCTGAAATACAAGATAAAATGCAAGGAGGAACTACATTTAACTATTCTGAATGTTCTAAAGATTGATAAACAGAACGCTGAAAGATGTCAGACACAAAGTCCTAAGACAATTTTATATATATTTTTTTCCTCATGCTTTAATCCTTATCAGAACATCTACTAATAAGCATTTTAGCAATATTTATTTTGAAAGTATTTTGTGAATTTTTTTTTCTAAAACATGGGCATTTATAATATATAAATGTCTGATTATAGTAATGTACTTCTTTAGGTTAGGCTTTCTTACACTCACCCATCCTGGAGTGTTGTATATACACATGTACAATAGTCCCTCCTTATCCATTGGGAATACATTCCAATAACCCAGTGGATGCCTGAAATTGTGGATTATACCAAACCATATATATAATGGTTTTTTCTATACATGCATATCTACAATAAGGTTTAATTTGTAAATTGGGCACAGTAAGGGATTAATAAGAATAACTAATAATAAAATAGAACAATCATAACAATATGTTAGCATCACTGCTCTTGTGCTTTAGGGTCATCATTCAGTCAAGTAAGGGTTACTTGAACACAATCACTGCAATAATGGGACAGTTCATCTGATAACCTAGGTGGCTACTAAGTGGCTAATGGGCAGGTAGCATCTACAGTGTGGACACATGGGACAAAGGTAGGGTTCATGTCTCAGGTGGGGTGAAGAGGGGTCAACATGATATTTTATCACACTACTCAGAACAATGTACAATTTAAAATTTACAAATTGTTTATTTCTAGAATTTTTTATTTAATAGTTCTAGACTGTGTTTGACTACAGGTAACTGACGCTACAGAAAGTAAAACCATGAATAAGGGGGACAATTGTAGTTGTACTTCTGAGCACTGAGGAGCAAAGCAAGAGGACTATTTTTATACTGCCTTTCATGGTCTGCGTTTAAGACAAAGAAAAACAAAAATAACCCTTTAAAGGGCCATGTAAAATAATTTTGCTACTCAAATTTAAATTTTCCCTAATTTTCTTTTCATATCCTTAATTGTGACCTTGTGAAACTCTTTAATCTCTATGACCTTTTATAACCCTCATCTTCAAAATGAGAGAATTGGAATGGTTCAATAGTTAAATACTTCACTTTTTTTCAAAGTTTACCCCTTTGTTAAAAACAAGATTATTCAGAAGTCCATAATTTAAAAACAAATCAGATAGAAGCAGAGCTCCTCTGGGTAAGTAGGGTGGAAGGAGCCCAGGTCTTTGCCTTCAACTCCCCACACGTGGCAGCTTCAGAGGGACCTCACTTGAACCTTAGGGTGCTACGCAAAGTGGCTCACATATGTAATGGCTAATTGTGCTTCAGTCTCTAAATTTATGCAACATGCTGAACACAGAGTGAAGAGATTTTAAGAAAGGAGAAAATGGAAAAAAATTACTTCCAATGGAAATAGAAAAGTATGAAAATGCTTGCCAATTCCCCAATTCTACTTTTTATTTTTCTTTTGGAGCTCACTGTAAATTTGCCTGTGCCTTTAATTGCTGTATGTTGCCATTTGTATAAGACTCTCTAGGACTGAGTGATTTATCGCATTTTTCCCATTATGACATGAATAACACTTAGTTTTTATACTTTTATAAGCCCTTCTGTAGGAATAAGAACAAGGGCCAGAAGCTCAAAGATCAAAATGCTTGGTCCCACAATAATTCAAAGTCAAGATATAGTTTATGACCAAACCTACTTAGCAATAGACTTTTTCTGTCCACAGAAACCTCTCACCTGTGATTTCCTTTTGCAATGATTAATTGATTTCAACTGGGGGAAATCTAAACATACATTGCTTTATAAGGCAAGATGCTTTCTAAAATTTCTTGATTTTAGGGATTGTTCCTCTTTCTTATTTTAATTCTGTATAGTATTTATGGTAATGCCTCATATTAAATGAGCTCAATTGATATCTGTCTTTGTTGGAAGAAGAGATGAGAGGGCATCATGATTGATAGAATTACTTTGTGTGGGATTTCTAATCTTTTTGCTTATACTTAAGTCTATTTTGAACTCAGAAATTTATATAGATCATGAAAAAAATATCAGGTGAGTGAATCCTACATGTTTGATACAGACATATTTATTTTTTTTAAAGTGATAAAGAATGTATAATAACAATTACAAAGTTGAACCCATTTGTTTTTGTGATGATAGGTTATGATAGGAATAGTGCTTATCTTTAAATTGTGGGCCCTGTAAAAAATATAAAGGAATGAAGTTGTTTGAAATGTAGAAATTATTTTTTAAGTTCTCTTGTACTAAAATATTCTAAGTTTACAAGAGACATCCTGTAAAATAGTGTTCAGTTATGAAAAGTTGCATTTCATTGAGCATGAAAATACACATATTGATATGGCAATTTTCTGGGTTGAGTCTTTTGGAATCAAAGATCAAAGGAGTCACAAATCTGCTAAATGAAAAATTCAATAAAGACTCAATATAAATCTGAATATATCTTGATACACTTCATAAGCTCTGAGTCTTTTTGGGATGTAAGAATTTTTCCAGTCTCTCAAAAATTCATGTTGCAGAAGGCAATTTTATCCAAATCATAAATCCCTACATCAACGTTTTAGAGTTCCCAATTATCTAAATATTCATTCCCCTAGAGATAATAATGTGCAGTTGGTAAATGTTCAAAAGAATCCAATTTTAAAAGTTGCATCTTGGAGGTGACAAAATCCTATGTATAACATCTAATATCAATCATACCTTGATGCCAAAACAATGATGATTCAGAGCATTATGCACACTCCAGGATGAGCATCTCAAATCATACACCATAAAATGTATCATTATGGTTTGTATTTTTCATGAGAATGTCAGCCATTCTCTAGCTCTATATTGTCATGATAAGCTTGCCAAGAGCCACAAACTGAAACAGAAAATCCAGGGAAAGAAATAAGATTTTCTACGATTCTATTTTGTTATAAATTGCACACTAGAAATGAGAGGTTATTTTTTTCTTAGTCCCTGGGATGTTTTCTGAAAATGCAAATAAAATGTCAAGCATTCTGCTCTCCCCTAGTATTTTACACCACTGTTTTCAGTACGAGAGAGAAATCCCTGCCACCAGTAACAACACTTGCTCCTATTGTTTTCACTTCCAGATACAAGTTGTTAGAATGATCATAAGGAACCCAAGCTGGGTTTCTCCTAAGAGAGAATAACACAGGAGGATAATCAGTCTCATCCTTCCTGCCAACAACTCATAGCCCTTGGAGGGGAGAGGGGGTGTTTGTTCCACAAGAGATACTCTCCATTTCACTGTGGGTTTCACAGTTTCCGGAGAGATGAAAAGAAGTGATTCCTAGAAAAATAGCTAGGAGCCTGTCTTCCTCCTGGGAACCATGAAAAAACACTGTGTTAACCATTTGCTGCTTTAGGGCATTATAATTCAGGTTATAGTTATTGGTTATTCATTATGTTCTGCAAATTTTGTTCTACATCTTTTAATTGTCATCACTATTTTGTTCAAACACCCTAACTCTAATCAACACCCCCCTCACCTTGTTAAGTGCTGTAAGCATTCAGAAGAAAAATAGATTGTTTACAGGGGAAGAGACTTTATCATTTCAAAAGATGATACAAAACCTCCTATTGTGTGCTGCTCTGCTAGTCAGCAACTGTGAAAATAAGAACAAGATGTAACTTTTTCTCTGTAAGTGCTCAGTCTAGTTGAAATCAGGAAGATTTAAGGATGAGAAGGCATTTGAGCTGAATCTAGAAAAGTGGTGTACTAGTTTCCTCCGGTTGCTGTAACAAAGTACCACAAACTCAGACGCTTAAATGTATCCTCTCACAGTTTATGTGAGAAGTCCGAAATCAAGGTGTTGGCAAAGTCGATTTCTTTTTGTGGGGATTAGAGGGAGAATTTGTCCTGCACCTCTCTGCCAGCTTCTGGTAGTTGCTGACAATCCTTACTGTTCCTGGGCTAGGAGCAGGATAACTCTGATTTCCGTCTCCACTATGTTTCTGACACTACATCTCTTCCGATGTTTTTAGGAGAACACCAGTCATCTTGGATTCAGTATTACCCTATTTCAGCATGACCTCCTCTTAACTGATTACATCTGCCACAACCCTATTTCCAAATAAGGATACATTGTGAGGTTCAGGGAAAGGCCTAGCTACTTGGGGGACACTAATCACCCCAGGACTTATGGATAGGATTTATATAACTGAAGAGATAAAGGTTTTGATTTCACTCTCTTTTCAACCATACTTGAGTACCTCCCTTAGTCCAGTTATAATGATAAAGCATGAAGATAAACAGCAAAGTTACAATCAGTATAATCAATGGAGAGGGAAAAAGAGAGAAGGGAAGGTATTTCCCCTAAATAACTGTGGTAAACAGATACTTTTTCTTATTTTTTAAATTTGTTTGTATGTATTCATGAGGTACAAGTGCAATTTGCTACATTGAAGGATTGCAATGCAGTGAAGTCAGAGCCTTCAGGGCATCCATTACTGGAGCAACACACCTT
>VSMD01031744.1:0-33024 GCA_008750895.1 Mirza zaza | reverse complement strand
AAAAGCCAGGCACTGGGCTAAATGCTTTGTGTCCTCATCTTTGGAGCCCTCCCAACACCTCCCAACACCGCTACGAGGTGTGTTTTGTCATCTCCTCGTTTTTCTCATCTTGCCGATGAGGACCTTGAGCAGAAAGGAGTTGAGTCACTTGCCCAAGACCACACAGCTGGGACTTAAACTGAAGCGTTTCTGGCTCAGAAGGGACTTTCCTGAGAAATGAAAGAGCTGAGGTCATAGGAGCCTTCACTTACGGTGCCCCTGTGCCTTAATTTTGTGTTTGTGATTTTTTAATTCTTTTTCTTAAAGAGGCCCTCCAAACCGTGTTAGCTGAAATCCCCCCAGAATCCGAATCCATCCTTGGCTTGACCTCAGAGCCTCCATTCTTAATCTCCAAACAGTAGTTTCTAGACAATCATAAATAACCTTAGTGCCAAGGACTGGCTTATTTCCCATCACGTACTAGGTGATTTGTTCATAGTAGATGCTCAGTAAAGGTTGAATGAGAGCACGTATGACTGAATAAATATCCAACTTGGAAACCATGTCATGGACCGGTTACCACTGTAGATTAAAGACCATGGGATAGATTAAAATGATGTGAGCCCTTAAAAGAAACTGGCTCTTACCTGACATGGGGCATGAAGTAGCAGTTGAGTTTCTGCCAGGGTAAGAGAGCAGACAGCTGTAGATTTTTCTCTGTGTCCTTTGTCATTGGCAAGTCCTAGGGAATGCCACACTGACGAATTAGCGGTGCCTTCCTCTTGGCAGGCACTTCCATGGGAGACACCTCATTTCACTCAGCTTCTCTAATTAACAAAAGGAGAAAACAAATTAAAAGGAAGTCCCTGAGGTTGCTGAGACTCAGTGTGCCTAAGTAGATAAACAACATAATTGGAATCGCCTACCCTTATAAAAGCACTATACTCAGGGCTGGCTTTGAACAAGTAGTTCTTCTAGTTTTGCAAGAGTTTGCCAGTGTCATTTCAGAAAGAAAGGCTAGGAGGAAATGTGTTTAAAATACAAGAGAGTTTTTGGTTAGACACACAGATGGTACGGATTGAAACATTTGACGTAGCTATTGAAAGAAGTTGGTGAGTGTATTATATGTTCCCCACCTGCCAAAAATGTAACCTTGCCTCCAAGCAAGTACCCTTTCAGGCTGGAAATTCCAGCGTCCTCATGGGATGCATTTTTCCCACAATTTACACCGAATTATGTGTCAGAATGAGGAGGTTCTAAGGAGAGTGGACCACCCTTGGGAGCAATTACTGGTAGAGCCCAGGCCCACCTGTGCTTTTCGGATGACCCGATTCCAGGGCCTTCTGCCCACTGTTTTCATGCAGAAGTGCTCACCTGATGCAGGGGACGTTGGCCCACCTGGGTCCCGATGCCTTGAGTACAACAGAAATGACTTGGTATTATACAAATCAAAGCTAAAGATGGCTGCTCTTGTCTGCGACAGTAGAACAATTAGCAAATCACACATTGCTGATCAGATATTGGGACTATTGGGGCTAAAGAACTATTGACACATGCAACAACTTGGATGGAGCTTAAGAGTATTAGGCTGAGTAAAAGAAGGCAGACTCAAAAGGCTACATATTATACGATTCCATTTATTTAACATTCTAGGAAAGGCGAAATAATAGGGATAGAAAACAGATCAGCAGTTGCCAGGGGTTAAAGGAGAGGGGAGGGTTTGAAGGACAAACACTTCAAAAGGGCAGCAGGAAAGAATTTGGGGGGATGATGGAACCATTCTCCACTTTGACTGGAGTGGTTACACAACTCTACGCATTTGGCAAAACTCAGAAGTGTATACCTCAAATTTTATACTGTACGTAAACTAAAAACTAAAATAAACCTGTAATTCACTCGTGCAGGTATAAACAGGTCAATGGAATATCATAGAGCTAGAAATGGAATCAAGTATACTTAATTCATTTTGCTAAAGATGGCCTTTCAAATCCATGGTGCTGGGAAAATGGCTCTTATCATTAAACAACAACAACAAAAACCTCTACCTTATACCTTAAATCAAAATAAATTCCAGAATTAATTAAATACATAATGAAATGAGAATAATACTTAAATGTAAACAAATATGAGAGTACCAGAGGAAAATATAGATGTTGTAATAATCTTTGATGGGGAAGGACTTTTTAAGGACAACTTTATTATTATTATTATTTTTTGAGACAGAGTCTTGCTTTGTTGTCCAGGCTAGAGTGAGTGCCGTGGCATCAGCCTAGCTCACAGCAACCTCAATCTCCTGGGCTCAAGCAATCCTACTGCCTCAGCCTCCCGAGTAGCTGGGACTACAGGCATGTGCCACCATGCCCGGCTGATTTTTTCTATATATATTAGTTGGCCAATTAATTCTTTCTATTTATAGTAGAGACAGGATCTCGCTCTTGCTCAGGTTGGTCTCGAACTCCTAACCTCAAGCCATCTGCCTGCCTCGGCCTCCCAGAGTGCTAGGATTACAGGTGTGAGCCACTGCGCCCTGCCTAAGAACAACTTTAAAAAGTCAGAAATCATAAAGAAAAAAAAAAGAATTGATTTCTTTTTTAAACTCAGGAAATCAAACGAAGAATAACCACTAACAAGTTAGCAGACAAATGACAAACTGGGAAAAACATCTATGACACATGTGACAGTCAGAGATATCTGCAGTAGATTCTGGGGTGCGTCACCCAGATACCTTCTCCAGTATCGAGGTGTCGGTCCCCCAGCTTTCAGGGGTGTTGTGGCTGACAGCTCATAGCTGAGTTCCTCTCCTGCAACTGTCCACAGCTGAAGAGGGGCCTGAGGTTATGCCCCTCTCCCTGAGGGGCAGCCCTCATCCGATGACTGGTCAATAAAAGGGTATAAAGGCCTGGGCTCCTTGTCTCAAGGCAGAACTGTGAAGGGCCATCCCAGCTCCAGAACCCTCTGTGGGGTCAGCTAAGTGAGGCCTTTGTGGCAGTTCAAGTCCTCCTTCTGCCCAGTCCTGCTTTTTTGACTTCCCTTAGGTTCCAATGCCAAGGCCACTCCCCAGTGAACTCCTGTATGAGCATCTCTGTCTCAGATCCTGTTTCTGGGGAACTCAACCTAAGAAAATATCCTTAATATGTAAAGAATTTTTACAAATCAATAAGAAAATAGAAAAGTGGGCAAAAGACATAAAGAAGAAGGTAGGCCATCACTTTTTCTCCATTTGAATGCTCTCTCCTGCTGAAGAGGTCGGATTTCTCTCTTCCCCTTCCCTGTGGAATTCTCTCTCTGGACTTTTCTATTGTCTGTCCTGTCAAAAAGGCTGCAGCCGCCACCACTTGGGTGGCCCGGAGTGAACAGTTTGGACCAGCTCTGCTCCTGGAAGTAACACAAATGCCCTAATGGCCTGGCTTCCTGCTTCTTGTGCCTTCTTCTTTTGCCTGGAGTTTCTTCTCCGCTGAGCATAGTGAGATCCAGGATTTGGGGGTGAACTTAAGAAAAAAGTGAAAGAAAGAAAGCCACCCCATGCCTAAGTCACAGGGGCTTTGCATGAGCTCTGGCCTAGACCAATGGGCTTCACGTGGGCGGTCAGGCCCCCCGTCTCAGAGTCAGTCTTTGCCGTCAGGCACTGTTCTCTGAGGATGGCTTTCCATCAAGGACCTCATGGAGAGAGGCCACTTGCCAGAGTACAGGGTCTGAGCCTTCCTGGGCTCCTAGCTTCCTGCTACCTTAACTTCACCACCATCCTCAACCCACAAATATATGCAAGAACTTCTAGGGAAAGTGCACGGCATGAGCAAAGAGTTGCAGGGTGGAAAGCTTCTTAACTTAAAATATGTCTGGCTCAGCCAGATGGCTCTCTCAGAAGTTGCTTTTAGAGAATTTTTGAAGTTGTAGATCATATCACCCGAAAGGGAAAACAAGCATCTTCAGCAGATTCCATTAGAATAAGGGTAACCCATGAGGTCATGTCTGGTGATTATAGAACTATTAAATATCTTAATTATTTATTAATATATTCAAGGCTTGAGAACACTGGCATTAGCATTACACAGTACAAACTTTCAAAACCAAGCCTGAACACCACCTGGCAAACCACACAAACGAGCAAGGAGGTCCAGACCACACTTGAGATTGGGTGCCCTGAGTCGTGATAAGCAATGAACAGTCGACTTTATGAAGCTATGCTCTAGGAAATCAGGATCGAGTGGAGAGTAGACTTTGGCCACCTCTCATTGCACTGGTTCTTCTGTTGGCGTGCACCCCAGAGTCTCCTGGGCAGCTTTTGCAAACACCTCTTGTCCAGTCCTTGCCTCTGCAGACTCAGATTGGGCAGGCCTAAGGTTGGGCTCCAGCATCTCAGTAACCACCGATTAAGGCCGATCCCTAATTCGCAGATGGCAACTGAGACCCAGAGAGAGAAAGCAATGTGTCCAAGGTGACAATGACCGTTTGCCAAAGAGCCAGGACCTGCACCCGGGTTTCCTGACTGATCCAGTATCCTTTTTACTATACGAGTAGAAGCGCAAAGGAATAGTTATTCTCATCCCAACTGCCTAGTTACCCTCGATTACTCGAGTATCCACCTTGAAGAATGGAGTGGGGCTTTGTGCTTGGGAACACAGCTCAGAGATGTGTGGCCCTGCCACACAAGCCTGCCATTGAGTCACAGCTGCAGACATAAGCTGTCCTTTACTTTCAAAGACAAGGCCACTTGCCTTGTGTATTCCGCTGTGGTAGACAAGATAACGTGTGACACACATCTGCCTGGTTCCTGTACACTCTTGCCCTGTGGTTTGTGGTTGTGGTTGCTTGTTTACAAAACCCGACTCTCCATTTATGCTCTAGCTTCCCAGCGGGGCCTCCCTGGCGCTGTCCTTTCCTAGTTGTTTCCCCCAAAGCCACCGAGTTTGACAGTTGCATTGATCAGAGGAGACACATCCCACAGTATCAGTCAAGAAATAAGTATTTCTAGAAGTCTAAATTGTGTCTAAAAAATAAAAAAAATAAAAATAAAAAATAAAAGAAGTATTTGTTGAGAGAGAGAGAGTACATGTTGTTCTCATGTTTTGTTTGTTTGTTTGTTCGTTTGTTTGAGACAGAGTCTCACTCTGTTGCCTCTGCTAGAGTGCCGTGGCATCAGCCTAGCTCACAGCAGCCTCAAACTTCTGGGCTCAAGCAATCCTCCTGCCTTAGCCTCCTGAGTAGCTGAGACTATAGGCATGTGCCACCATGCCCGGCTAATTTTTTCTACATATTTTTAGTTGGCCAATTAATTTCTTTTCTATTTTTAGTAGAGATGGGGTCTCTCTCTTGCTCAGGCTGGTCTCAAACTCCTGAGCTCAGATGATCCACCTGCCTCAGCCTCCCAGAGTGCTAGGATTACAGGCGTGAGCCACCGCACCCGGCCTGTTCTCATGTTTAACCATGCTGTAGTGAGAAGGCACTCCAGGGTGGTCGGGGAAAAGGAGTACAAGCTGCCTCAAAGCTCCCTTTTGGAAAAGTAGGTCCCCTTCTTCACAGGACACCCAAAAGATCACTGACATGCATTCTCCAGGAGAAAAACATCCTTTGGCTACTCTGGAAAACTTCTGTTCAACCTATCTACACTAGGCCTGTCTTTATCAGCTCAGCTACCTCCCATTATCAACCAGCTCAGAAGTGCCACGCTCTGTAGCAGAGATCTGGCAACTGCAAGGCATACAGCTCCCTGGACATTTGGACTTGTCGCCCATTACAGCCACCTGTGTTTTACAGTTGAGGAAATCTAGGGACTGAGCATTTAAAGCCCAGCCAAGGTCATTCACATGGAGTTCAGAGTACAACCAGAGCAGAAGGGAAACTTACTGGGTTTCTGGAATCAAAGGACACTGTAGCTGGAAGGGATTTAAGAGGTCATTTGGTTCACTGGCTTCCCTGCGGGTGAACAGTGAAACCGTCCAAGACTAGCAACTAGGGGCAAAGGCTTCACAATGCCTCCAACCTCTTGCTTCCAGTTCTCCCTTCCCCACGGTTCTTCCTTAAGTCTAACCAAATTCTCTCTTGCTGTTACTCTTTTATCCTCTCAACCAGTATTTAATGGAGAGACAGTGTTTTTCTACTGTGAGGGCTTGCTCGTTCTATTTAAGAGCCGGCTCCAAGAGAAGTCTTTTATTTTAAAGAAATGGAGTCTTGCTATGTTGCCCAAGCTGGTTTTGAACTCCTGACCTCAAGCCATCCTGCCACCTCGGCCTCCTCAGTAGCTGGGATTACAGATGAAAGCCACAATGCCCAGCTCCAGAGAAGTCTTGAACAACTCACTCGGAGAGGCTCCGTGGGGGCTGCCGTAAGCAAAAGCAGACTTTTTGGTATTTTGGGATCTTTCCTGCTCTGCCTGAATGCCAGGCAATTGCACTTCCTTGATCCACCCTCTCTAGCGATTACTCTCCCTGGGGAAGACGTGGCTGAAAGACACGTCAATGGAATGCAAATCTAGAGGATATTGAGCAACGGTATTCAGGACCATGGTACTGCAGGGTGAAGGGTTTTAGGGCAAGCTGATGGAAGGGATTTTTCTGATCCTGATGGTTATTGTTTAAATGGAATCTGCTCCAGGGAGAGACTGTGTTGTCCCCTTCCCTGGAGTACTTAAAGATGGGAGAAGGTCTCATTACAGGGACAGTTTCATCATGCTCCCCAGTGGGAGAAGAAAGATGGAGAAACATTTTTTGAACTCTTTCCAACTTTGCAGTGGCTCTTCCTCTGGTCTGAAAAAGCACCAGTTCTAAGCGTTTCGAAAGATCAGAGTGTGTGAGGAAACTAATAAGCAAACTCCAGCTAAATGAGATCGCCTTTGAGTTTGGTTCTCACCCTGCATTAAACCAGCATGGACAAGCCCAAAACGAGATGGTTCTTTCTTACATGGCTCCCCGGGCAAAATTTTGAAAATTAACTACTGACATTTTCTTCTTGATATTTTCCCACCCTACTGCCTCCTTCAATTAGACTGTGCAGTGGGAGGAGATACTAGACTTCTAAGATTATTCCCATGGACAGGATTTTATTTTGTTACGTCTCCTTTGGGGGAAAACTGTCCGCTAGTATTTGCATCAGTTGCTCTTGAATTGCCACCTAATATGAAATGCCTCAATTGGGAGAAGAATTTCTGTTAGCCAATTCTCCCTAGACGTAAAATAAGGTATTTCATACTCTAAGCAGAAGAACTTCAAAGAAAAAAATATGACAAATCTATGGTCTGTTCTTTGCACCAACACTCTTCAGAACACTTGTTACCAATCTCTCCTAATCTCCCAACAAGCATATCCGTCACTTAGGAAGTATTTACTGAGCCCAGCATTATACCAGACAGTGTGGGGCTTAGCCCAAAATATGAGGTTTAATTTCTGCCCTCAAAAAGTGTCCAGATCAGTGAGAATATAAGACCAACTTGCAGGAAACAATCAGAGGCTAATGCAAGGAAATATACATTTAGGTTCTCGCTGGTATGGAGCAGACCTTAAATACAACAGGAATTCTACCACTAGTGGATTGAACTAGTCAGGCACCTTTTAGTAGAGGTATATAGCCTGAGTTGGCTTTGAAGAAAGGAAAGATTTTGGAGAGGCAGAGTAAAAACCAAACAAGCAAACAAAAAAATAAGCAAACAAAAAAAGAAGTAATAAGAGAATTATGAAAATTTAAACTGGCATTTTAAAACTTTTTTTCCTTTTGTTGGAGCAGTACGTCTCCCATGGCTGGACAGAGCGGTGCCTGGCACTGCCCCAGGGGTTGTGGGCTTACCATGAACTTTTTATTTATAGATCATTTCAATTATATAAAAAGTCACAGAAGCCCTATATCCTCAATGCTCAGTTTCAATCTTCATCAACTCATGGCTAAGCTTATTCCATCTATACCCTCACCCACTTCTCCCCCACCTCCTGGATTATTTTGAAGCCAACCCCAGACATCAGATCATTCCATCCGTAAATATCTCTGTGTTTTACTAGCATCTTGATGTAAGCACGATCAAATTATACAGGTCAGAGCGTGTTTCAAAAAACAGCACAAAACTGCAAATCTTGGCATAATAAAATGATCCCGCAAGCCTCGGCCAATGGCACGTTTATTCCCAGTTCTATTGTGTTCAGTGGCATCCCAGTACATCAGAAGAATCCCTCATGTTTTCTGGGAGGAGGTTGAAATCAAATGTCTGTGTCCAGAAACGCATGCTTTTTGCTGTCGTGCTCAGACCTTAACGGAATGTCGCAAGCATATGGACAGATACTTGTCCCTGTACGTCTGCTGCAACTTAAGCAGATTTCTCTGTGCTATTTTCAACATAGAGCAGAGTGGTATTTCGGGAAGACATGCCTTTCTTAAACCAGATCCGACGAAAGTGGCCAGTGGAATCTGAGGGTGGGGGGACAGTCTGGGGCCAGGGAGGGGAGGGAGTGGGTAGGAGTGGGAGGCAGACAGGGCACAGAGGCTCTCGAGGCTCCGGCTGGATGTGAAACTGAGTGGGAGGCAAAGAATGAAAGTGGAACATGTTAATCTTGGAATGAGGATGAGTCATGCAGAAAATGAGATGCTTTCCCACTGATGCTCTGAATAATACCCCTTGACTGGGAAAAGAAACCAAACGAACGTTGCTTTGATGGCAGCGGAGATAGACATGGCTTGCAAAGTGTGTAGGGGAAGGTAAGGCACCCCTCCTCGCTCTCTTGCTCTTCCTGGGTGACCTGGAGCAAGCCCATTTCACCTCTCAGGATCTCATACTCCTCGCACTCAACCAAAGGGCAGTGAGGCTAAGATTATCTCTGGGTCCTTTAAGACCAGCAACATGCAACAATTCGGTTAATGGAAATGTGTCATGAAAGAGCAGGTAGATGTGGATTTGGGGTGACTTTTGGTGGGTGGCTGCTACCAGTAGGAAGCAGCAATAGCCATGGAGACAACGCACACCAGGCATAAGCTGTCACATGGCGAGATAAAGTAATGGCACTTGCTCACATTTATTAAGTACTTATGTGTCAGTGACTCTACTAATCGGTTTACATACATGATCTCTCACTCAGTCCTTATGAAAACCCTAGGAAGCGGGTTCTAATATGATCACAGTCATGAGGAAACTGAGGCACAGATAGGGTAAGCAATCTACCTAAGGAACATTGCTAGTAAATAGGAAAGCCAGGATTGAACCCAGGTCTACCTAAATTCCCTTAACCACTGTACTACTCACTTGCCTGTTCTGCCAGTGAGCACAGACTAAGTATTAATACTAACATCTTATATTTTATCATTCAATCAAAATCCAGAAACCTTCATTATCTGTCTGACACAACGGCCAGCTTAAAGGGGTTTCTGATGGCTGAATCTGGGACAAATTCAGCACCAAAACGAAGTACAGTAATGAACTACAAACCGCTGAAGAAACAGGAAATTGTGAGTCCTTACTGATAGTAGATACATTAATGGGGGAAAAGTAGGACTCCTGTGTACAGCAGAATATCAAGAATTGGCTGGTAAAGGTGGAGGGATGATTGGAGCCAGAAAATTCTCATTTGGCAATCATCGCAGTAAAGATGGGATCAGGCAGGAATCATCAATGGATGGGAAATGTTGATGAGCAAGATATCTACATGGTCTTAAAAGGATCTTCCCAAAGACTGCTTATTAGCTCAAGGGAGAAAAAAAAAATTAATTATACTGTAGAGAAATTGGGCAACACCTTGACTGGGAGATAAAAATTTACATTACCAGAAAGGAGCAGATGAAAGTTGTGTGCCTCCAGCTGTGATACCCTTAGAAGGGACACAGTGTTAATTTTGTGACATTCCAGCCAAGGGCGCATAACAAAACATCAGATAGATGCAAAATAGGAATGTTCCATTTAAAAAAAAAAAAAGTGAGGGAAACTGTATTCTTAAAAAAATGTCAACACCATAAAAGACAAAAACAGACTTTGGAAAGGTTCCAGATTAAAGGAGGCAAAATGGACCCACCACTGACCTTCAGCCTGACCCAGGACTCTGCGCTGCACAGGAGGGGGAGGGGTGGGCACTGCTACAAAAGACGTCATTAGAGCAAAGGACAACATTGGCATATGGACAGTACCAATATAAATTTATGAAGTTGATAAATTTACTGTGCTTATGTAAGGGAATAGTCCTATTTTTGTGAAATGCACACGAAGGTATTTAGAAGTGAAGGATTATGATGTATGTAAATTATCCTCCTATAGTTCAAAAGAGAAAGAAAGAGAGAATGCAAAAATAAGGTCAAAATGAGGATGGGGAGAATGACCAGAATCGAGCCATGAGAGTAATTGTCACCGGACTGGAGAAGCTTATGGCTGAGCTGGCTCCCTGCAGTTTAGGGGTTCACCAACCAACAGGAAGAGTAGCCGGGTCACAAAGAAAACAGGCTCCCAGGTGAACATGTAAGAGTAAGTCCACCGTGAGAAACACCAGGAAGACCAATATATCTTCGTATATGCTAGGAAAGATTTCCAAGCATGGGGCTGCAGCCTAATTATTTCGACACAAGTCTACCCAGCACAAGAATTCGCCTGTTCAAGCTCACCTTCTGCTCGCAATATATATTTGAAATGTATTGTGACTAGAAGGTTTACAGGCAGTTAGGAAAGGCAGTTGACAAGCAGCAATCTGCTGTCATTGACAAGGACACAATACATGCCAGGGCTTGGGGAAACTGCGGACTGAGAAACAAATGAGTGGACAACTTTCTACAATAGGGTTCTTACTGTTGCCATGGACTCGAGTCCCTGCCCCATGCTAGGCCCTGGAAGCACTAGAAGGTAAAAGAAATGATTCCTATGCTCAAGAAGCTTTGGGGAGAGAGAGAAAGACACACAATGAGGACACATTACAGGGTAGTAAACAAAAGGGACCGAGCATGAGTGTCCTTGTCATTGTATGTTAGAGTTTATGGAATAGGACGGTCAGGAAAAGCTATCGTAGGCGTGTGGCACCAAGGCAAGCGATAGGAATAGGCTGTTCATTCATTCCTTTACTCTTTCATTTATTCAGACAAGATTGGGGGTGTTCAGGGTGGTATGGCTGTGGAATGAATTCAATCATTCATTTTTTTTTTGAAACAGAGTCTGGCTTTGTTGCCCAGGCTAGAGTGAGTGCCGTGGCATCAGCCTAGCTCACAGCAACCTCAAACTCCTGGGCTAAAGCAATCCTGCTGCCTCAGCCTCCCGAGTAGCTGGGACTACAGGCATGCGCCACCATGCCCGGATAATTTTTTCTATGTATATTAGTTGGCCAATTAATTTCTTTCTATTTATAGTAGAGACAGGGGTCTCACTCTTGCTCAGGCTGGTTTCGAACTCCTGACCTCGAGCAATCCGCCCGCCTCGGCCTCCCAGAGTGCTAGGATTACAGGCGTGAGCCACTGCGCCCGGCCTCAATCATTCATTGATTCCATTTTTTTGAATTGCAAGATACTGTGCAGACACTTAAAGAGAACAAAGAGATAGAACATGCTGAGGGGAAAAGGAAAAAGTATATTTGGATTTGTTAATATAATAATAGCTAAAATTTAGTGATTAAATATGTATTAGCTATCAAGCTGTATTAGCTTCCTGTGGCTTCTGTAACAAAGTACTACAAACTTTTAAAACAACTGAAATTTATTGTCTCAGGGTCCTAGATGCCAGAAGTCTGAAATGAAGGTGTTGGCTGGGCTGGGCTCCCTCCAGGAGCCTAGGAGAGAATCCCCTTCCCTATTTCAATTTCTGATGGCTGTTGGCATTCCTTGGTTTGAGGCTGCCTCACTTCAATCTCTGCCCTCATCTTCACATGGTCTTCTCTTCTGTCTAATCTCCCCTGCGCATCTCTTATAAGGACACTTGTCATTGGATTTAGGGTCCACCTAGATAACCCAAGGTGAGCTCTTCACCTCAAGATCCTTAATAACATCTGCAAAAGACCCTTCCCCCAAATAAGGTAACATTCACAGGTTCCAGGAATTAGGACATGGGCATATCTATTTGGAGGCCACCATTGAGCCAACTAGAGGCCCTTTCCATGTACCAGGCATTGTCCTAGGCATCTTACATGTATGAACTCATCTGATTCACAACAACCCAATGAGATAGGTTATTATTTTGGTCTCCATTGAGAAAATGGAGACACAGAGCCATTAAGTAACTTGGAGCCATCCCTTAGGACAATTTGACTTAAACAGAGAGCTTGCATTGAAGAGTTGTGAGAGATAAGTTTGGATAGAGAAGTTCAGATGACATGCAAGATACTTTAAATACCTGGATAAACTCTTGGGGCTTATTCTGTGGGTAATGGGCAGCTACTGGGAGTTTTTGAGCAGCAGCAGCATAAGAGTATTGATGCATGAGAATATTAATCAGAAAGCACTGTGTAAAATAGATTAGAGAAGGGGGGAATGGAAGCCTTATTAGGAAATGCTCGCATAATTGCTGAGAATGATGATATAGGCCTGGACCAGAGGTCTGGCCACAGAAACAGAAAGGAATACTTAATAGCTCATGGTTCTTTTCATTCCAACCTGTGGAGCCAGACTCTTTTTTCCATTTGACTTAGCTCTTCCATCTTCCTACATTGCACACCAGGAGACAATTGAGAGATAAGACACTCTCCATTGCTCCAGTTTAACAGACACTGGTTTTTCCATTGAAGAATTGCACTCAAAATTTGGAGGCACTTGCATGAGCAGCTTCTAGAAACACAATTTCCCATAGCTCTGATTGTGGTCACTTCTAAGGCAATGGCACTTTGGGGACTGAGCAATGTCCCTCCTGAGAGTAAGAGATGGTCAGCTCTGACCTCATGATGGAGCCAACCTGGAAGCCAATGTAAAGCATAAGTACAGTCAGTGTCAAGGGCTCAGGGGAATGGTCTAGAGAGATATATGTCATGAAGTTAGACCTTTGCTCTCCTCCTGTAGAATCAGCAGACAGACAGAAGTGTCTCGACTCTCATCTCCCAGCTACTCTTCCTGGAGTCTACTGCTATTGCTGTTCCTGGTGCAACCTCAATACTAAACACCCTTCCTTCGTTTTTAGTCTTTTATGCTACCTGTGAGGATTTGATCGGTAATGCCTGATGGGACAGACATGTCTTGTCAGATAACGGAAGGTTTGAGTGCAAGTGGTACTGTGAGTGGTACTGCGAGTGGTACTACAAGTGGTACTGTGTGGTACTGCAGTGGCGCTGTGAGGGGTACTGCGAGTGGTACTGTGAGTGGTACTGCGAGTGGTACTGTGAGTGGTACTACAAGTGGTACTGTGTGGTACTGTGAGTGGTACTGCGAGTGGTACTACAAGTCGTACTGTGTGGTACTGCAGTGGCGCTGTGAGTGGTACTGCGAGTGGTACTACAAGTGGTACTGTGTGGTACTGCAGTGGCGCTGTGAGGGGTACTGCGAGTGGTACTACAAGTGGTACTGCGAGTGGTACTGTGAGTGGTACTACAAGTGGTACTGTGTGGTACTGTGTGGTACTGCAGTAGTACTACAAGTGGTACTGTGTGGTACTGCAAGTGGTACTGTGTGGTACTGCAGTGGCGCTGTGAGTGGTACTGTGTGGTACTGTGTGGTACTGCGAATGGTACTGCGAGTGGTACTGTGAGTGGTACTGCGAGTGGCACTACAAGTGGTACTGTGAGTGGTACTGCAACTGGTACTGAGAGTGGTACTGCAACTGGTACTGTGAGTAGTACTACAGTGGTACTGTGAGTGGTACTGCGAGTGGCACTACAAGTGGTACTGCTAGTGGTACTGTGTGGTACTGCAGTGGTACTGCGAGTGGTACTACAAGTGGTACTGCGAGTGGTACTGCAACTGGTACTGTGAGTGGTACTGCAAGTGGTACTGCAACTGGTACTGTGAGTAGTACTGCAGTGGTACTGTGAGTGGTACTACAAGTGGTATTGCGAGTGGTACTGCAACTGGTACTGTGAGTGGTACTGCAAGTGGTACTGCAACTGGTACTGTGAGTAGTACTGCAGTGGTACTGCGAGTGGTACTACAAGTGGTATTGCGAGTGGTACTGCAACTGGTACTGTGAGTGGTACTGCAAGTGGTACTGCAACTGGTACTGTGAGTAGTACTGCAGTGGTACTGCGAGTGGTACTACAAGTGGTATTGCGAGTGGTACTGCAACTGGTACTGTGAGTGGTACTGCAAGTGGTACTGCAACTGGTACTGTGAGTAGTACTGCAGTGGTACTGTGAGTGGTACTGCGAGTGGCACTACAAGTGGTACTGTGTAGTACTGCAGTGGTACTGTGAGTCCTCAGCCCAGCCTGTTAGTCAGGCTTCAGGGGCCATTAATTCCAGTCAGAATAGCAAAATGTTTCCAAAAGCTGTAAAGTCCTCATTTTTCTCTGACATAGCATAAGCAAAAACCGAAATGCTTATTTGCACCTGGAGTTTGATTAATTTTAAAGAGTACTTTCCTACAAGGAGAAGACATTTGATTTGATTTAAAAATTTAATATAGAAGTGATATCTGTTCATTTTAAAATAAATTTCAAATACGACAGATGAATATAAAATAAAAAGTAAAATTCATGAATTTTTAAGCACGAAGATATTTTTTTCTGGGAATCTCTTAACTCCATGCACTATCCTCCTTCCACAGTGAAAAGTGCAATCTCGTAATGCTTGGGAAGTCGAAGTGTGGTCTGGGACCAGCCATGAGCTCCATCACCCAGGATCTTGTTATATGTGCAGAATCTGAGGTTCCCCTACAGACCCATTCAACCAGAGTTCCCAGGTGATTTGTGCGCAAGTTAAAATATGAGAAGCACTGGCCTAACAGATTGAGGAGACACTGTTTCCATTAACATTAGCCCTTTGGAGGATATTCAGGTTGTTAAAGAAATTGAAAGTAAGAAATGGATAAAAGCGGTAGGCAGAAAACTAATTCCTCCAACAGAATTATGTGTGACTAGGACCCAATTTTGGAATATATCCCTAGAGAATCAGAACTTGGAGTGACCTGTTAAAGAGGTGTCACTCACAAGTAGGCCACCTCCCCTTAGTCCTTAAGGTAATTACAAATTAATAAGAAAATTATAGAACCAGAAACTTTTAGAATTGAGATGGACTGTAGAATTTATAGTATTTAGTGCATATAAGTGTCAAGCCTCAGTCTATGTTTGTTCTCCCCAAATCTGGGTACGACGTTAAAAATAAAAATGTTGCCGGGGCCTCACCCTCACGAGCTGCAGTATCTTGAGCAAAGTTCTTAACTTCTTGGAGTCTCAGTCCATAAACTACAAAAGCTGCCTTGAAAACTCCATAGGGTCATCATGAAGCTCAGAGGATTCTGAGACTGTACGAGAACCTAGAATGTTATCATGGCAGACTTCACGGGTGGGTCCCAGTTTCATCCAACTAATTGCATCTTGTGTGAGATAATATCCCAACAGAAGGGTGGTAGCCTGCTTAGAGTAAAGAAAAAAGTGAGCTAATTAATGAATGTGTCATGAGGTTTACTACACTGTCCGGAGGAAATGGGTCCTCTGATTCTCGTGTTCCAGTGTAGATACAGGATTGTGGGTGTTCGGTAAGGATCTGTGGGATGGATACAAAAATCACTAAGTTGAGAAAAGAAAATGTATCAACATTCATTCATTCAACAAATCTTTACTGACTACCCCGCCTCCCATGTGCCGAGCTGGCTAGGGATATAGGTGACCAAAAGCACGCACTTGTCCTCATCCTCATAGAGTTTATGATCTAATCAAATATTCGGTTTAATGTAAAATTGTATTTTTGCTGAGTGCCACAAAAGAGCAGGACAATGAACTGAGAGAACATGTCCTGGAGCCATCTGACCTGGTCAGAGGGGTCAGGGAAGACTTCCCGAGGAAGTGATTCTTGAGCCAAAAGCTACAGAATGAGCAAGAATCAATGTGGGACAGCCGGGCGCGGTGGCTCACGCCTGTAATCCTAGCACTCTGGGAAGTAGAGGTGGGATTGCTCGAGGTCAGGAGTTCGAGACCAGCCTGAGCAAGAGACCCTGTCTCTACTAAAAATAGAAAGAAATTCATTGGCCCACTAAAAATATATAGAAAAAATTAGCTGGGCATGGTGGTGCATGCCTATACTCCCAGCTACTGGGGAGGCTGAGGCAGGAGGATCACTTGAGGCCAGAAGTTTGAGGTTGCTGGGAGCTAGGCTGACGCCATGGCACTCTAGCCCAGGCAACAGAGTGAGACTCTGTCTCAAAAAAAAGAATCATTGTGGGAAGCGGGGAGAGAACAGTGTCCTAGGAGCAGGAACAGTGCACAGGTTTTTGGGCAGGAGGGAAGGTGCAGACTCATGGTGGTCAGAAAGGCCAGTCCTGTTAGAGGGAGTGACATCATGAGGCTGGGGAGGGCAGCCAGGGCCAAACTGGGCCTGCCCCAGCCCTAGCACCCCAGTGGTTCTCCTCCGAGCACTGGGAGGCCACTGAAGGATCTCAGCTGCGATGGTGGTAGGGGTGATGGAGGATGTGTGTGTGTTGTGCGATGATCAGAACTGGGTTTTGGAAAGATCATTCTGGCAGCAAAATGGAGTGTAAGTCAGGAGCAGGAGGGCAGCGTGGATGTGCGGAGACAGGCAGTATACTTGTATAGTCTAGAAGAGAGACTGAAAATCCTCCCCTGCATGGAAGTTCCAACTCCTGCTGTCCAGGTTCTGCCTTCACAGGCGGCCTTCCTTCTGAGAGGCCCTCCCTGCCCACCACGAGAGCGGGCGGGTCTGTGTAATGAGCTCACCCCTCTAGACGAGAAAGTGAACAAACTGGGGATCTGGCTGGCAAATGTGTCCTTTCTGAGTCCACGTGAATGAGTTCTCCGCAGGTGACATAATACAAAGGTAGCTTGTGAATTTATGAGTGGAGAAGTCAGCCCTGGATTCATGGTGACCCCAAGTACTGGTGGCCTAAAAGGCCTCATCTTGACAGTATCCACTAGCCAGCTCTATCTTCTTTATTCATCTCTTAACTGCAGCTAAGAAACCATTGTATAGAACCCCTCACTGAAAAGATGCTGATAGGGATGCCCACGAAGGTTTAAGAACGTATCCGAAGTCATAGAGTAATTTCTAAGGGCCAGTCCCCTGAAATTTCTATCATCCTTGTTAGGTAAGTGATCCTTTCAAAATGCTCTATCAGCATCATCTTTATAGACAAGTAGTGGATAGAGTCATACATTTTTACATTAAATTTCATTTTTTGTACTTTTATATTACCTTTACTAATTGGAGAATTTCATTCTTTTTAAAACTTCTATACTTTGTGCGTTAATTACAATCTCCAGCTCCAAGAGTAGAAGGGCTAAAGAAAGAACAGCCATCCAGCCTAAACCTTAAGACTGACCACCTGAGCCTTCAACAGTTTCTGCTATTACATAACAATGCACCCAAGAAATTCACAAATGCTTTTAATGAGCCTTTCTGTATCAGTGTCAGGGCCTTTATGTCTATTTAATTTCCAGGCATGACTAGAGAACTTAGATCCAGTTTTCAGTCTCCAAGAAAAATGAGTTTCCATTTGCTGCTGGCCCTCACCTGCCATTCTTTAGCTTACCCAGCAAATATAAACAGCTAGGCAACTTGGGACTCCCACTGTACTGTACGATTCTACTCTTCACGCTGTTCCTGTTTCCCCCTTTGCTTCCATGTGGGTTTCCTGCTCTGTTTCTTTCATGTGGTTTCCCTTATACCTCTGAGATCTTTTGTGCTGTTTCTGGGCTTTATTACTACATTGTTACTTGTTTATTCTTTGTTCTACTGCCTGTTCCTCTGAGATCAGCTGAAAAAATCAAACTTGGCCCTTATGTTGCTAGAGATTTCAGTTCATATTTGTAATAATTATTCAAGTATGTTCCAAAAGACAAACAGAAAACCACCAGAACCTGATTTCCTCATCATTTTTGCTTTCAGATTGAACATTAGAAGTGATTTACTGTCAACCAAAGTCAAATACAACCTGGTTTTCACATGGTTTTGTTCCTGTCTTTCCAAGCAAGGTACAGCTTTATACACTCCTGATTTTGATCACCCAGATTCAGAGGGGTGTTTGTGTTTAGCGATTCTTACAAGAATCCTCCAAGATTCTTTTAAACTTTCATTGAGAGCCAGGAGACTCCAGAGGGCTTTGAGATTGCAAAGTTTGTGGTAAGCACTTGACTTTCATTCAAATTGGCAGTCTCTTTCCAAAAGGAGCATTATTTTGTCATCTTTAAAGTATGCTGGGTTTAGTCAGTTTGGGTAGGAAGCAGACACCAGGAAGCTTCTCAACCAGTAGGACGAAAAAGCCAAGCCATCTTACTTAACCTGGGGCTACAACGACCAGGCGTGTTTGTGTATAATCCTATAGTTTGCCTTCATTTTAATCCATTCCTGGCTGTATTAACACTACACCAGGACAAGTAACTGAAAGAGGAAAAATTTGAGTCAAGTTACCAAAGTCTTTTGCCTATGCTAGGGAGAAGGAAAGTTTGTTTGACTGAAATGTTTTACAGTTAGGTAAATGGTATTACTCTCTCTGGAGTGCATGATTATAACTTTTCTACAACCCAGAAAATATGCTGCCCTCCCACCCCCAACCCCCTGCCAGGTTATGAGGGAATAATGCACATTGTCTAGGAAATGGCTTAAATGTGTACACAAAGTTGTTCTCAGAAGTGACAACTGAGTTGAGCCTAAGAGCCTGTTTTTATGTGGGTCTAAACATCTCACAATTTAGTTATGGAAGGATCGCTACTCTGTTTGTGAAGCATTCCTGACTCTAGCATCTTATTGGTTCTTCTTTTTTTTTATTGTCATATCTTTTATTATGTATCAAACTGTCTTCAATATATGTTACAACCTGATTACATTTGATAGACATTTTTATCTACTTAAAGAAAAAAAATTCTCTTTATGTACAGTATCTTTTGTCTAGAGTCTAGCAAATACCAGTACCTTTCATTGTAGGACTTCTGCTTAACAAGCAAAAACAACCAAAAAAATATAAGCCAAAAGCAAACCAGACCCCCTCAGCTACAAATATCAATATCGAATAAAGCATTCAAAGACAAACCACACAATAACTTTTTTGGTTTAGAAATGCAGAATGAATACTAAATTTAGTGGCAAAAATCCAAAAGAACCCAACAGTCCCTCCGGGGTAAACTTTCCTGCTCGGGGACGTAAGCTGAGTCTAGACCGTGTCTCAGTTTCTGCGGACAGCACAGCACAGGATCAAGCTGAGGAGCATGCCAAAGATCGTGAACACGGCAATGCTGATGCCCAGGTTGCGGATCATGTGGAATTTGTTCTCGAAGGCATCTCTGATGGCCGCCGGGCAGGACTTCATGGTGATGCTGTCGAGGAAGCCCTTTTTGGGGCAGATGTCCGAGATAAACTGCTCCACGCCCCCAGCCAAGCCACAGCAGTCCAGCGCGTAGTGGATGGCTTTCAGCGTTCTCCGGTGGGGCCCTTCGCTGGATTTCAGCCTGTAGTAGGTGTCCCTGTACCATGCCTGGATCTCCCTAATCACCTCTTCTTTGAGGGAATATACCCACCTGGCCGCGGTTATCTCCATGGCAAATATCAGCGTGAGGAAGCAGAAGAACACGGTCAGCATGCACGGGGACTCCCGCTGAGCGCCGAAGCAGCCCAGGAAGCCCACCAGGATCATGAGGACGCCGGCTCCGATCTGAATGTAAACTCCTGTGTAGAAGCTGGAATTACCATACATAGTTTCTTGCCCGAAGATGCTCTTGGTCTGAGGGTCGAATCGGAGCCATAGTCCAATGGCAAGGACTATAAACCCCGCGAGGCAGAAGATCAAGTTAAATATTAAGAGCAAGTATTTGATGCACTTGGTGCCTGCTCCGAACAGCATGGTGCAGGCTAGACCGGCCTGGGCCGGACGGGTACAGGACCCGGGTGCGAGGCCAGGATGGGCGGGACCCGGCGCAGGACGGACGTTCTGGTGGCTCTATTGGTTCTTCTCGGGTATCAAATTCTTACATTTGGAGACATCAACTTCTTAAATAAAGGGTCACAGCAGCCCCCAGAGGAGGTCAAACGATCTTCCAACTACCTCCTGGACGTTTCCATCAAGATATCTTGACCAAGTGGCTCCCCAATTTCTATTAGGAAGGGCTGGTTGGAAGGAAGTTGGAAGCTGTGTTTATATGTGATCAGAAAAATGTCAATTGCCCATACCAAAGGACAGGAGGCTATGGAAGTTGTAAAACTCATTGATCTACTCCTTAGCACTGTCAAAACCCAGACTTCACTTCAAATTAAGCATATTAAAAATGGAGCTCAATTTTTCCCTTAAAACCAGCTCCTTGGCCCTTCCCTTCCCAACTTTCTCACCTGCTTAAGGCTGTATTGTCCTTGTCAAGTTAGAAATTTAGTGACTGTCTTTGTTCTCCCTCCCGATACCCAATTAATCATCAAATTCTACCAAGTTTTCCTTCATAATGTCTTGGAAACTTTCCTCTATTCTATTCCAGCAAAACAGAAACAGAAAGTAAGGGTCTGGCTCTCCAGTCTGGGGAGATGAGAAATACACCAAATAAAAGGGGGAAAAATTATAGGAATAATAAGAATACTAAAACAATGCAAATAACATAGCTTCAAACAAGCCTTATGGACAGATCTTAATAATGGCTGGCACTGTGTTATCTTGTAGCAATCTAGAGCAGCTGGGGTCCTTCCTCCTGTTCTGGGGCTGTGGTGAGGCCTTTGGAGTCTAGCTCAGGCCTCTCTGATGCTTCCAGCCACCACCCAACCTTAGATCATAAGCCTTTCCCTTCTGGATCAACTAATCTCCACCCATGGCACAGCACATATATAGTCAACCTAAACCAGTGTTAGCACAATTTAGGAAGAATCTTTCATAGTATTTTAACAATGTTATGATTATATTTTACCTCCACCTGGACGAAAGCTCATTCCCACTCCCCATAGCAACGAACACAGGATTCCACTGCTTGTAGTCTATAAATAAAATGTTACATCATAGAGCCTTAGAATTTCACAGCCAGAAGGAATCTTAAGAGTTTCATTTGTCCAACCCTTTATAAATGAAGAAACAGGTCTAGAGAGATTAGGGGACTTGCTCAAAGCCACACAGCTGGTTAGTCACAAGGCAAGGGCCAGAACCCAGGTTTCTCCTGCTTGAGGTCTGAACCCGAAATTCTCCTGTCAACCTCACTAGCATGGAAGAAAGAAAAAATAAAAAAAAAAAGAAAAGAAAAATAAATGTATATAAAAAATAATAATAATAATAAAAAAAGAAATTGTCCTTAATCAGTGACAGAAATACCTGACCTTACACAAGGTCTCCTGGGGATGATGGTGATAGGGGTAACTTGCTTCACTAAAACATTTACAAAGCTTCATCTGAGCCACTGGCAAGACTGTTTGGAGGACTAACTGCTCTGCTTGGTGTTGAGCAGAGTCACAAGTTAAGTGCGGCACTTGTTTCTGAATCTGCCGGCCTAGTCTCAGGCTCCAGTGACAGGCGGGCGCACCCCAGGGCCCCGCACCGAGGGGCTCCCCCTCTCGACCCCTCCCTGGCCTCGGATCTGTCACACAGCCGCGCCTCGCGGCCCGCCCCCACGTGTACTAGGCTCCGAGGATCAAAGTCTGTTAGCAGCCCGGCCCCGCAGGTGTTCTGGGGTCTATGATGACCTGCAGCGTGGAAGCCCGGTCTCCGCAGCGCCAGAAAGGCCCCGGGCTGCCCCGCCTTCTCCCACTGCACGCGGCCCGCGCCCCCACGACGCCCGCCGCTGCACCCGGCCGCGGCCCCCTGGCCCACGCCCGGCGACTGGAGGAAATGACCCCGCCCCCATCAGTTGGCGCCACGACCCCGCCCCCTCCCGCCCCTCCGAGCCTCCATCCAATAGCGAGCACGGATAGGCGGGACGCGGCGGCTGTCGTAAGGGCGTTCTGACCAATGGGAAAGCGCACCGGGCCGGGTGGGCGGGGTTTCGAGGCCTTGTCACGCTCGGGTCCGTGTGAAAACGGGGGTTCCGAGTGCAAAGCAAAGTTTTTTTGTAAACCGTCTGCAAAGGCGGGGGGGCGAAGAAGGCGCCCGAGACCGGGCCGAGTGCAGCTGCCGTGGCCGCCGCCTTTTTAGCTCCTCAGCCGTCAGCTCCTCTGTCTAGTAGCAGCGGAGAAGACCAGCCAGGAGGGCTCTCAGATGCTCGGAGCCTTCTCCGCGCGGAGCTGCCGGTCGCCCTCGCCCGCCGCCCTCCTGTCCCTGCTCCCGCTCCGGCTCGCGGTGCCCCAGCTCCGGGAGCCCCTGCTCCCCGCCGCCGCCGCCCCGCTGTGGGTGTGGGGGCCGCTGGGGCCGAGCCGGGCCTCGGCGCCGCGTCCGAGCCCGGGCGCCTGAGGAGCTGCTCGCCGCGGCGCCGCCGGCTGGCCGAGGGCGCCCACAGGCGCGGGGCTCGGCGGCTTGACCCCGGGCTCGCCCCCGTGCGGCCGCGGGGGCCCTCAGCGGTTTCCCGAGCGGCCCGACTCCGGCGGTGAGAGCCCCGCGTCGCCCCCCTCCTCCGTCTCCCGGCCGCCGCCGCCCCGCGCCTCGCCGCCGCCGCCTCCCGAGTCGCCGGGCCGCGCTCGGCGGGCCCCTCAGCCGCAGCCATGGGGTGCTGGGGTCGGAACCGGGGCCGGCTGCTGTGCATGCTGATGCTGACCTTCATGTTCATGGTGCTGGAGGTGGTGGTGAGCCGGGTGACCTCGTCGCTGGCGATGCTCTCCGACTCCTTCCACATGCTGTCGGACGTGCTGGCGCTGGTGGTGGCGCTGGTGGCCGAGCGCTTCGCCCGGCGGACCCACGCCACCCAGAAGAACACGTTCGGCTGGATCCGGGCCGAGGTGATGGGGGCTCTGGTTAACGCCATCTTCCTGACCGGCCTCTGCTTCGCCATCCTGCTGGAGGCCATCGAGCGCTTCATCGAGCCGCACGAGATGCAGCAGCCGCTGGTGGTCCTCGGGGTCGGCGTGGCCGGGCTGCTGGTCAACGTGCTGGGGCTCTGCCTCTTCCACCATCACAGCGGCTTCAGCCAGGACTCCGGCCACGGCCACTCGCACGGGGGGCATGGCCACAGCCACGGTCTCCCCAAGGGGGGCCGCGCCAAGCGCAACCGCGCGGGGTCCAGCGACATCAACGAGGCCCCGGGCGAGCCAAGGCCAGATCAGGAGGAGACCAACACCCTGGTGACCAGTGCTGGCAACTCTAACGGGCTGAAGCTGGACCCGGCAGGTAAGCAGAGAAAGTCGCCGCCGCAGGTGGTTGGGACTGGGGAGCCCGGACCCTCCTTGGCCCTCGGCGGGATGGCCCGCACGCCCCCTGGTGCCCGAGCCGGCCCGTGCCACCTCATTCGCGCTCCCTCCTGGTCCCTCCCGGTCCCTCCCGGCCCCTCCCGGTCCTGCCCACGCCCCGCCACTCTGGGAAATTGGGTCCCCCTTCAGCCAGGAGTGTAAGGAGTCGGGGTGGTGCCGGCGCGGTGGGATTTATGTAGGTGGGGGTTGTGCGTCTGGCCCTAGGAAAAGGGTCAGGAGGTGACCGTGATCCCTTTGCAGTCCTAGAGACTTTTCTAGTTATGGTTATAATAGGATCAAAAATCCTTCCCAATTCAATTCCTTGGCCCTTTTGGGAAATGGAGAAAATCCCCAATTCGTCCTTAGTTGTTGGGTGTTGGAAACATTGCTCTGCCAAAGTAGTTCTTATGCCCACTGAACAGTTTCGTAATACCGCATTCGCAGCATATCAACCTTGGTTAAAGGTTTCTTTTATGAACTGCAGTGTATGTTTCAGCTAATTGACCCCTAATCCTGACAATCATAGATTTAGGATTGTCTGGGCAAGTTTAATATTAACTTATTATATTAATAATATAATATTAACTTATTATATTAAACTTGTCTGGGCAAGTTTAATATTTACTTCACTTAGGACTTTTCATAATTCTACCGAAATGAAAGTGATAATAATTTTTTTCATCTTATATTTTTCATGGATGCTTTTCATTCTAAATGTCAGTGCTGTTGAAGGAGATTTGGAAAATAAATGTTGAAAGGAGATGGGGAAGAATCAACCAATGTCCTACTACCCAAGCTCAGTGATGTTAACAATTTGATGTATTTCCTTTCATTTATATTTATTTACCATGTTATATCATACTACATAGACAATTTTCCTTTTCAAGTGCATGATATGTTAGTGAAATTCAAATTGTATGTTGAAAAGTTTAATGAGTGAATTTCCTCTCACTCCACCCAGCAAGGTGTTACTCCAAAGAAAATGAAACTACTGGAGTGTGTAGTTCCTTTAGGAGGTCAATACTTTTGCTTTGAAAGCTACGGCAAGTAGTGATCATTTAGTTCCAACTTTTCTAATAGCCTTGTGATTGTTGATTTGTCAGTTTTTAAACTCCCTCTACCAAGAGACTTATATTCATGATAAAAGTTTAAAAGTTAAAACCGATTTTATTCTCAAGCAATTAACCTCAGTGACAAAGAGTGACTCGAGAGAGCCCAGTGTCAAATCAGGCATTTTATATTAGTAGACTTTTCCATAGCTGCATTTAATTTTGGGCGATAGAGTTCAATTTTATATTTTCTTTTGTATATGGCAAAAAGTATACCAGAATGTTACAGGACTGAGCCCTATAGAAAAGACAGACTTTTTTGGAGGGGTGCAGGAGAGAAGGTGGTTAGGAAAGTGGAAAAGCAATATCACAATGACTTAATTTAACCCTGGCTATTATGTCCCAGATTGTTCTCAGAATGTCAATTTATTATTAAGTTGCTCTGAGCACATATTTTTATTGTGCTTTATGAAAAAATTTTTTCCTTCTTCACCACTTAAGTGGAATTAGACTAGGATGTTTATATAAACACTTTAAATGTAATTGATACAAAATTTTTATTTCTTTGTAGATCCAGAAAAATCCCCAAATAATGATCCAGTGGAAGTACAAGTGAATGGGAATCTTATCAGAGAACCTGACCATATCCAATTGGAAGAAGATGATAGGGCTGGACAACTTAACATGCGTGGAGTTTTTCTGCATGTCCTTGGAGATGCCTTGGGTTCAGTCATTGTAGTAGTAAATGCCTTGGTCTTTTACTTTTCTTGGAAAGGTTGTTCTAAAGGGGATTTTTGTGTGAACCCATGTACCCCTGACCCCTGCAAAGCATTTGTAGAAGTAATTAATAGTACTCATGCACCAGTTTATGAGGCTGGTCCTTGCTGGGTACTATATTTAGATCCAACTCTCTGTATTGTAATGGTTTGTATACTTCTTTACACAACTTATCCATTACTTAAAGAATCTGCTCTTATCCTTCTACAAACTGTTCCTAAACAAATTGATATCAGAAATTTGATAAAAGAACTTCGAAATGTTGAAGGAGTTGAGGAAGTTCATGAATTACATGTTTGGCAACTTGCTGGGAGCAGAATCATTGCCACTGCTCACATAAAATGTGAAGATCCAACATCATACATGCAAGTGGCTAAAACCATTAAAGACGTTTTTCATAATCACGGAATTCACGCTACTACCATTCAGCCTGAATTTGCTAGTGTAGGCTCTAAATCAAGTGTAGTCCCGTGTGAACTTGCCTGCAGAACTCAGTGTGCTTTGAAGCAATGTTGTGGGGCACTGCCACAAGCCCTTTCTGGAAAGGATACAGAAAAGACCCCAGCAATTAGCATTTCTTGTTTAGAACTTAGTGACAATCTAGAGAAGAAGCCCAAGAGGACTAAAGTTGAAAACATCCCTGCTGTTGTGGTAGAGATAAAGAAAATGCCAAACAACCAACCTGAATCATCTTTGTGAGTCTTGAAAAAGATGTGATATATGACTTTTTGCTTTAAACTGCAAGAGGAAAAAGACTCCATTGAAATTCTAAGTTTGCCAAGTAGTGTAATTGAAGTACTCGTCTGGTCACACAGTTTAATTCTATTTTTGTAAGAACATAATGGGACTGCATAATAGAGTTCTATATTACAACTTTGTGATTATTAGTACAGAGTGCAGCTATGCTGTAACAGTTTTGGAAAGCCAGTTTTAACACTATGTTACATTTTTGTTTAAAGTAAGTATGAACCTTATATAACATAATGACATTTGATTTCCAGTTTTCCCATGATAAAAATTAGGGGGATAAATAAATTAAAATTGTTACTGGAATTTCTCTGCTTTTCTTTTCCCCCAGTGTTATACTTTATTAGAATTATATTAATAATTGCTAGAACTCTTAAGATCATCAACAGTTTATTTCCTTTAACGTTTTAGGTAATATTTACGTGCCCTTTGAGATCATTCTATAGCATAATGGGAGCATATTTTAAGAGTGACTCATGGCTATTAGTAGGAAAAGTTACTATTCTGTATTCTATATTGCTGAGTATTAGTCTGATGAACATGAGATAATTAACAAATTGAACTATAGTTTACATACAATAGGGCATATGTGAAGTAAAAGCAGGGATGGAAGTTTACCAAACTAAATACTTAGATTATTGTATATCAATATTCCGACCACATTTCTAAGTTATTTTGAGAATTTCGACTCATTTTATCCTACCAAAGTTAGTCTAAAACATGGACATGTTCACCAGCATTACTTTGAAAGATTGGTATGGAAACATTGAGCTCAAAGTTTACTCACAAAATATATAAATATTTTTAAGGCTGTTAACTTAGCATCTAATAATTACATGCTAAATGCAAGCTATTAATGTAGTCTTTTAAATTGTGTATGTTTAAAAAAAAACTTTTCAAAGTTAAAGTCATTTCATGGTGACCAATCATGAACGGATTTTAAAAAAGTTTTCCAAGCATGACCAACAATGCCTGTACTTTGCCAAGAGCAACTACCTTGAAAGAAAAATATCAGGAAGTTAATGCAATTTGGATATTAAATTCTTAGAAAACAAAATTAATAATTAAAGCATTCTGTAAGTCATCCTGTCTTGACATTGCTTGGATTTTCCAATAGTGGCTTATTTTGCAAGATGCCACCTATCTACACAGGAAATTGTTCTTGGCTATTTCATTATTGCTATAGATTTCAAATCCTACACAAATATTATTTAAGGATATTTAAGTTATATTTTTCTTGACAGGGGTTTGTGCTTTGTGATGAGAATGTAGACTTTTGTCCTCAAAGAGATGGATATTAGCATCAGTTATCATGTATAGCTCTATTTTTCTAGAAACAAGGTATTCTGACTACTTCAGTAACTTTTATAGCTGACTACTTTTGGGATTGGCTACCTTTTGGGATTTGAAATAATTCATTGTTTAATGGGTCAAGAGATGAAAGTGTTGGAATTTGACAGTTACATTTTAAAGGGATGATCTTTGGGGGTGTTTAGGGTTTTTTTCCTAGTATAAGCCTATTGCTGGCAATGGGCCTATTTAAAACAGCTGATTTTTCCAATGAGAATGTGGTAATTTTAGGAACATAGTTTGTAAGTTCACATTTACTATTATGGGCCAAAACCATAACCTGCCAGTTCTGCAATACATCTTGATCTTTTAATACTTGTATCTGCTATTGTATAATTCAATTCCTAAACTGATAGTTACCTTGAATTTTGCAAAAAGGTTTGGGTTTTTTTTTAAAACATCATTTGGGGGATCTCATTATCTGGGTAGATGAGAAAAAGCTGTGAATTGTACTTATCATTGTACATTCCTGATTTAACACTTTATAGAACATTTTATTAAGATCTGAAAACGATGTTATGTAAACATTTTGGCAATGATACAATAGATAACTGGTTAAATATATTACATTCATTGGGGTTTTCTTTACAAATGCTCTATTTTGAGTCTGTTTTAAAGGAGGTATAACATCTAAATATAAGACATCAACTGAATGAGGATTTTAAAAAATGGTATATAAGCATGGGACAAGGGCTATGGTTTGTTTTTTTCAAAAGTGCTTTGAAGATAACAGCCTTTAGGCTTTAGTTATTTCACTTTTCATAATTTTTAAGTAGCTTATATATAACAAAGTGGTACCATAAAATTTTCTTTTTTCAAAGGACTTTGTCATAGCAAAATCAGTGAGCACTGACTCACCTTTTGAGTTTTAGTGGAGAATTTATTTATTTCTTTACAATGCACTTTCTAACCCATTTTAGCTATATTAGCATAATCTTAAAAAAACAAAAAAGACACGCTTTATATTTAAATATTGTTGGGGTTTAAGTGTCAGTTCCAGAATAGTTTATTCCTTTCTGAAAGAAAATGAGGGAAATACCCTGAATTATTAGACAACTTAAAACCCAATATTTAAATATGCTGTTTTATAACACTGCATCAGTTTTAGGAGTTGCATCTCTCCTGCTGGCTCTTTTATATTTGAGCAAGATCAGTGTAGAATATGTGTTTAGAAACTTGTCTGTGGTGTGAGTTTAGTGAAAAGGAGGTGCTGCATGTGCCTGAATTAAAACAATCAGAATTTTTCCCAAGCCAAATGCAGCCTTAGTGATGAGAGATTTGATTCTCCATTGTCACTATTTAGCTTGGATGATTGTTTAGTTTTTTCTGAAGGGTACCTGCATTGTAAAAAAACATGGACTCGAACCTAAAAAGCAAAATCCTCAAGAATCTTGCTATGTGTGTTTTAATGTTTTAGAAAACAATATGTTGAACAGCTAAGGTATGTAATTTGAATAGGAGAAATTTCCATCAAATGCACCTTGGAAAATCAGTAGGTAGAAGGCTATGTTAATATGTTTGTGTCTTGTTAACATCCTCAGTTAATTATGAATTTTTGAAAGTTTTGAGGGAAAAGACCTATGGAATCTAATGTGAAATATTTAGTAGGTTAACTGGTCTTGAGTTGAAGATTTTTACTGTTTATAAGCAGATAACATTTGAATGATAAAAATGTCATTAACCTGCTGTCTTAAGATGTTCACACAAATACAGAGAGTAATTCTACAATATAAAAATATTTATTTTAATACTGAGTTTCAGTTAAGTCATAAAACAGTGTTAAAACTCTTGGAAAGGTAGAGAGATTTTTGTTGTTTTTTAAATTGAAACCATGTCATACAGTGTTTCACCATCTATGAAATGGGAATTGTAATAGCACTATTTTGATGTAGCTCTACCAATATTATGTGGTGATGCTATTTTGTTTTACTAACAAGCTCTGGAATATTTAGCAGTCATTTTCACTGGCACAAGAGCCTTTTGTATGTTATTCAATTTAAACTTTTAAACCAAAAATTTTATGGTCCAGTGTCTTTGGCAAAAAGATGCTGGAGGGAATGTAACATACAATTAATGTGTGGTTATATATATAAAAAATGACACAAATTGCCATGTTATGGTTCTGCCTTGAAACAGCACAATGAAGTATATCAGTGTATTCTGTGATTCTTTATGAAACTTCCATCTTGTGTTATTTTTGTGTCTGCTGTGGCCTGTCCTTTTGGACTAGATGAGGCGCAATGAAATGCAGTTGTCATCTCATTAAATACAGATGCAGATCAAATGTCTTGAGTGCTGCAACATTTTACTTAACTTTTTGTATGTTTTATGGCTGTGTGTTATTTTCCAAAGCTGTTCCTACCTCACCATGAGGCTTTATGGATTGTTATGTATTATAAATGTTCTATATGAGACAGACTACTGTGTTTCTTCTCATTTATTAAAAGTTAAGTAGAGAAATAAACTAATTTTAATATCTACTTCGTTTGTGCATGTGGCCTCCACTCCTGGGTTATGTAGAAGAGGGTTGGATTTCCTGTATTGAGAGGGAAGTTGCAGTTTGACACAAATGTTACTAGTGTGCAGAGTGACTGGGTTACAAGACCGTGGTGTAGAAAAAAACAAATAGAAGTTGAAAGGGTATCACTGCAAAGACTCACTAATACAAAATACTCAATGGCTATGAAATGTTTTTTGATTATAAGGATTGAGTTTATAGATTATGTAGTTATGGTTAACCTGCTTGTGATATCATGATTTTATGTATGCATATATATATATATATATAATACATACAGGTTTTTGTCCATCGTTACTGGCTCATAATTCCCATAGCCCTTGTTACAGTTTTTTGCTATAATGATGGGGCACTTTAGTCCTTAGAAAGCAGAATATCTCTTTCTGAACTGTCCTTTCACTTGCCCAAGGCGAAATCTGATTGTGGGTCAAAAGACCCTCATAACAGAAGGGGTCCTGCTCCATTCCTTTCTCTCCTACCCTAGAGAAAGGAATGCTACACCAGGAGGCCAAGAAACGTCTAAATAGACAGGGCTTGCTGGGTTTAGATCGTGTGCTTTTTGTTCAATCACATTTCTACGCTGTTGTCAATCATGCTTATGTAATGAAGCCTCCACGAAATCCCAAAAGGACAGGGTTTGGAGAGCTTTGGGATAGCTGAACGAACACATGAAGGTTCCTGGAGGGTGGCGTGCCCAGGGGGGGCGTGGAAGCTCTAGGCCCCTTCCCCCATACCTTGCCTTGTGTATCTCTTCATCTCTATTTTTTATAGTATCCTTTCTAATAAGCGAGTAAATATAAGTGTTTCCCTGAGTTCTGAGAACTGCTCCAGCAAATTAATCAAATCCAAAGAGAGTCATGAGAGCCCCAACTTGAAGCTGGTTAGGAGTTCTGCGAACTGTTGTGTGTGGGGGGGGGCAGTCTTGGGGACTGAGCCTTCAACCTGTGGACTCTCATGCTATTCTCCAGGTAGATGGTGTTGGAATTAAGGAATTAAATTGGAAGATATCCAGCTAGTATCCACTACTTGTTGGGACAACCCCCCACATTTGATCACAGAAGGTGTCTTCTCTGTCAACCGTTGTGAGCAGAGAAAAAAACACGGTTTGGGTTTTTCCTGAACGCTGTTTCTTTTTGTACTTGCTATTTTTATTTATAAGCATAGTTAATAACAAGTATTCTTAAGTATTTTACACCTACAAATCATCTGGAACTATTAACCCAAGAGTTAGTACATTAGTGTGGTTATATGAGGCTCAGGACGATCACAAATGTAGTCTCATATAAAAAATTTCTTGAAAGAACTTGTATTTCTGGCTGGAAGACAACAGTTGAAAAATCAATTGACAGTAAATGGAAGTGGATAAGTAATGAAGGGAACTGAACTGATAAATACAGTAGCTATTCCAAAGAAGAGGCCAATTAATTTTTCTTTTTGAGACAGAGTCTCGCCTTGTTGCCCAGGCTAGAGTGAGTGCCATGGCGTCAGCCTAGCTCACAGCAACCTCAAACTCCTGGGCTCAGGCGATCCTCCTGCCTCCGCCTCCTGAGTAGCTGGGACTACAGGCATGTGCCGCCAAGCCCAGCTAATTTTTTTCTATATATTTCTAGTTGTCCAATTAATTTCTATTTTTAGTAGAGACGGGGATTGGGGGGGGTGGAAATCTCGCTCTTGCTCAGGCTGGTTTCGAACTCCTGACCTTAAGTGATCCTCCCACCTCGGCCTCCCAGAGTGCTAGGATTACGGGTGTGAGCCACTGCACCTGGCCCACCTTTTACCTTTTAAATCAAGTAACTGATGTCGCTTTATTGCTTTTGCTTATTTAAAAAACCTGTTTCTCTTCTAGGTTATAAACTGTGAGGTCAGGACTGTTTTATCCATCTTAATTTCCTCAGGATATAGCACAGGGAGAGGCACATTGTAGGTATTCAAAGTGTTTGGCTGAATCTCGAGGCATCTAATGGCAGGAGTGGAACAAGATAGACAGTGGTAATAATACTATTAACAGCTAAAATATCCTGAGTACTTATTATATATCAGGCACATATGTTATCATTTAATCCTTACAAACCTTTAGGTGTATTCCATTACTCCCATTTTGCAGACAAACTGAGGTATTAAAGCACCCCACCCACAGTCACACAGCTAGTAAGTGATGGAGCTGGAACCCAACCTCAGCGGAAGATTCTGGTAGCGCAAGCAGCATGCTTCCCCGTCACTTCAGACATTTCAACAACCGACTTCATAAGCAAATTCAGAATGACGAGTTCCACTTTTTATCCGGTGAGTAGCGATAGATGAACAAAGCACATGCACTGACTATTAGCGAAGTAGGGGCACCAAAAGAAATAAGAAAAATCATTTTTAAAGCATTTGGTATTTATTTAAAAAAAAAAAAAAGAAAGAAACCCAGAGTAGTCAGAAATCAGAACTTTCTTGCCTAAATTAGACTTTCTTAAGTTATGCTTTAGTACTATTTATTTTGAATGACATGGGGGAGAGGAATTCCAATCTTTTTTGGGATTTGGGGCCTCTCTTGGTTTTAATTCAGCCTTGTGGACAAGTGCCAACCTTTATGAACTAGCAGTGTTTTCACCTAAACGACCATATAGTAGTATTGTTTTGAAAGACTAACTGCTCCTACTGGAGCAGGAAAACTGTGGCTTCAATGAACTCAGGGTTATGCTGAAAACGGGGTCGTTGGGGGCATGAGGAGCAGAGGCGACTGAGGTACATGTGGATAAGGAGACACAGAAGATCACCTGCTTTTCAACCTGGGTGCATTTGGGTGAGATGATTCATCACGGTACAGAAATGTCCTGTGCATTAAGAAGTTTAGCAACTCTGGCCTCCTTCCACACAAACGCCTGTGGTTACCTCCCTCCCCTGCCCATTACCAAGACACCCCAACTGTTTCAGGCGTCCCCTACGGAGACAGTATCACCCTACAGGAAACCACAAAAGGCTAACCCAGTGGATTCTCTTCCAGTCTCCCCTGCAGGAACCAAATGCTACATCTGGTCCCTTCCTTTTACTTAAATCCTTTGTGTTATTTTTTTTTTTTTTGAGACAGAGTCTCGCTTTGTTGCCCAGGCTAAAGTGAGTGCCATGGCATCAGCCTAGCCCACAGCAACCTCAAACTCCTGGGCTCAAGCAATCCTACTGTTTCAGCGTTCCGAGTAGATGGGACTACAGGCATGCGCCACCATGCCCAGCTAATTTTTTCTCTATATATTAGTTGGCCAATTAATTTCTTCCTATTTTTAGTAGAGACGGGGTCTTGCTCTTGCTCAGGCTGGTCTCG